>CAUYSK010032478.1:0-25765 GCA_963575035.1 Avahi laniger | reverse complement strand
AAGAGCGAGACTCCATCTCTACTAAAAAATAGAAAGAAATGATCTGGACAACTAAAAAAATATATAGAGAGAAAAAATTAGCCAGGCATGGTGGCACATGCCTGTAGTTCCAGCTACTCAGGAGGCTGAGGCAGGAGGATTGCTTGAGCCCAGGAGTTTGCGGTTGCTGTGATCTAGGCTGACGTCACGGCACTCACTCTAGTCCGGGCAACAAAGCCAGACTCTGTCTCATAAAAAAAAAAAAAAAAAAACAGAACTATAGAACAAGAATTTTACCTTGTGTTTGATTTGTCTAAATCATAATACTTAAAACAGAAAAGATGCAACTATAAATTGTTTTTTCTTGTTTCTGTAATTCTTTTTACTCCTTTGAAAATTCGTGAAACATGAAAACCTAAATAAGTATACTTTGAAACACATGTGTTCTAATCTCAGCTCAGTAATATTTCTTTATCATAACCTTATAGCTCTGGAATTATTTTTTACAGAGAAACTGAGATGCTGTCTTGGCAAAATGCAGTTTTTGATTTTTGCACTTACAGCTCTCAGAACCTTGGACAATCACTAAGTAGAGTGCTTAATGGCATTTAACAAACATTAATTGAATTTCATTTTATTTGGCCTTGCCATTAGTAAACCATAATTGTTTACCACAGTGCTATTGTAAGAACTAATTCATATTTATAAGTACTCTAAAAAGAGTATTCTTTGATACTCTGCTACATCTTGAAAAGGTCCTGACCTTCCTAGGGTTCCCTTCCTTTTCTTTTCAACATTAGGACAGAAGCTTCAGCAGCCTGTCTGTGAGTCTCAAAATACCTATCGCCTTTGCTTCCTTTTTAAGCCAACGGCTCTCTTGCTGAGGCTCCCAATCTTTAAGTAGAAATACAGATTTATCACAATCTCCGTTCACAATCTCTGTTATATATTTAAGGAACAATTCTGGAGAAGAAGAGTACACCAAACAGTAAAATCTACAAAATAGGTTTTTTTTGAGACAGAGTCTCACTCTGTTGCCCAGGCTAGAGTGCCATGGCTTCAGCCTAGCTCAAACTCCTGGGATCAAGTGAATCCTCCTGCCTCAGCCTCCTGGGTAGCTGGGACTACAGGCACGCGCTACCGTGCCTGGCTAATTTTTTCTATTTTTAGTTGTTTGGCTAATTTCATTCTATTTTTAGTAGAGACGAGGTCTGCTCTTGCTCAGGCTGGTCTCAAACTCCTGACCTTGAGCGATCCACCCACCCGCCTCGGCCTCCCAGAGTGCTAGGATTACAGGCGTGAGCCACCACACCGGCCCTACAAAGTAGGTTTTAAGCCAAAGGAGTTTTAACTGGTTTAACTTGATGCTCTTGAATAAAACCTGTTGTTACTTTAGAACTGCCAAGTTATCATCATGTTGATATATACTACACACTGTTCCTATTGTTATTGTCTAGCCAGAAAGCCTGAAAATCCTTGGGCTCTTTCTAAAGGCTTAATTATCAAAGCCATCTGACAGAATCTACCTAAGAATGTTACATGCAAGAACCTTAAAAATACTAGAGTCTCCATGTATTTGACTGTATCTAGGGTTATGTCCATTCAAGGCTCAGAGGTAACTGGGTTGCTACAGGGAGATAAACACATTATAAATCAATGGTCCATGATTGGGCTCAGCTTGATAATCACAAACATTTATTAAGAACCTATTATGTGCCAGCATTAAATTGTGCAAGAGTCACTAAAAGTAAGCCAAGTAATGAGCAAATCAGCTAGACAAACAGAAGCAATTAAAAGACACTACACCAAGGGATGGAGAAAAATATTCTCACTCAGTGATTCTCATTCAAAAAGATACTAAAGATCATAAAATTTATAAGCCACTACGTGAACTCAGAAGCAGCGTCACAGAAAAAGAATTTAAGATTAGCTGTGCAGATTAGTGAGTGTATTAAAAATGGAAATAATCACTTTCAGATAGCATTATCAAACTATGTAAGTTATCATTATTAAGCAGTATGAGAAAAACAGGTGAAAAAATTATGAGCTGATAATTTCACTGAAGCATCACTGAGGTGCAAGGACAGAGAACAAGGCTGAGAGCCAAAAACTTCAGCTTAACTCCTGATGAGCAAGTTCTAACATTTCATCATGTTGTGGCAAGGTCTTAGTCAACAAAGCAGAGAGAAATGAAGTAGAGGTCTCAAATGCCAAATATGTTTCTTTATTCAAAGCAAACCAACTGAACTGTTAAAATCAGAATATATTTATTAATCAATCAGAACTAACAAATGCTGACCCTTCTTCAAAAGAAATGTCATTTTACTAAAAAGATATCAACTTCCTACATGATACTCATCACCATCCCTTTCTGACAGCTAGTTATCCCAAAGGTTTACGGTTAATTATGAAAGCAGATTCCTACAAAATTACCCAAATTAGTCATAACTGTCTAGGCTAAGAATCTCTGAGAAATGACATGAAAATAGTTTGACTAATTGGCATAAATGTAACATAGATTTACTTTGATTCTACCAAACTATAAAGGACGGGAGATGTGTTTCAAATTTTTTCAATGCATATATGTAAGAAAATAATAAATTTGGTAATATTTACCTTAATTATCATGAAGAAACTAGAAGACAATTCCTATTTAAGCTAAATAGACAACAATCCCTACTCTGAAATGCTTTGAGAATTTAGAGAATAAAAATTCACCCTAAAGCGATGCCAATTTGCACTCATCACTCCTCTTCGCACAAGTATCACAAAACAGATTTAATCATTCTTTCATTAAAACCCTTACTATCTGCTGCATGCTAACAATACAGTGAACAAGAAAGACACGGTCTCAGTTCTTCTGGAGTTTACTGTTTAAGGGATAAGGCACTTAATCGAAATATCACACACAGACTTCCGAATCAAAGTAAACCTCACTGATTCTGTCCAAAAGGAGAAGGATGCTGCTTGTGGATCTTATGGGAAGAGATGAAACAACAGGTTTGAACTATAAAATAAACTACATATATTAAAACACACAATTACATATTAATATATTTTACTTTAAAAGAAAATATCAGCCTTTTTGGGGGGGCCCTTCCTTTTGCTCTCCCTTTGCTGTGAGAATGGGTCCAGTCGTCATCTGTGGCATATGTATCATGCTCTGTAAACCTGTATCTTGCTCTTGCCCTATAATCCTATCTTTCTCTCCTCAATAAACCTCATTTTCATGCTTGCAAAAAAAATAAATAAATAAAAAATTAAAGAAAATATCAGTTCATGACCAGCCTGGGCAACATAGTAGTAAGACCTGATCTCTACAAAAAATTTAAAAAATAGTTGGGCATAGCAGCAGGCACCTGTAATCCTAGCTATTGAGGAGGCTGAGGCTTTGAGATTGCAGTGAACTATGATGGAGTGCCACTGCACTCCAGCCTGGGCAACAGAGCGAGACCCTGTCTCTAAAAATTAAATAAACAAACAAACAAACTTTAAAACAGCATTAGGTAACATAAAGGCATCACTGTTTTGGGTGTAATCTAGATATGCTAGACTTACATATGGACGGATAGACCATGAACCACCAATTCAGATTACTGATTCAAAAATTAAATGACTCAAAGTGGAAATATATGGGGTATCATAAGCCCCATTCTACAAAAAAGAAAAAGATTGTTAATCTTACAGCTAAGAAAAGTATAAATGTCTAGAGGGGATATTCACTAACACATCCCAATTTATCCAGTCCCTTAATAAGCCAAAATTAAGACATTATAAAAAATATATTAGAAGAAATTTGTCTTACTATCAGCTAACATTATACTTAATGATAAAAGACTGAATACTTCTCCTCTAAAATCGGCAACAGGACAAAGATGTCTACTCTTGTTGCTTCTATTCAGCATTGTACTGGAGGTTCTAGACAGTGCAATGTGAAAAGAAAAAGAAATTAAAGGCATATACATTGGACATGAAGTAAAACCGTCATTTGTAGAGGACATGATCCTGTATGTAGAAAACCCTGAAGAATCTCCAAAAAAACTACTAGAGTAATAAGTTTAACAAAGTTGCAGAATACAAGATCAACATACAATATCAATTGTGATCAACCAATTCCACTCCTAAGTATATGCCAAAAAAAAAAACCTGAAAGCAGGAACTCGAACAGATAACTTGCACACCAATGTTCATAGCGGCATTATTCACAGTAGCCAAAAGATAAAAACAACCCAAGTGTCAATCAACAGATGAATGGATAAACAATATAATATTAATATTATTCAGCCTTAATAAGGAATGAAATTCTGTAAGGGAAGAGTTTTAAAAAAGCAAATAGATTAAAAACAAAAGAAAATTAAAAAAAAAGAAAAATATAAAAACAAACTCTGATACATGCTACAACATGAATGAACTTTAAAAACTTTAAGTAAAATAAGCCAGACACAAAAGAACAAATATTGTATGGTTCCACTTACATGAAATACCCAGAATAGGCAAATTCATAGAAACAGAAAATAGAAGAATAGAGGTTTCCAAGGCCTGGAGGTAGGGGGGAAAACAATAACTCCTTTTCCTATTGTTTAATAGATATAGTTTTTGTTGGGGACAATGAACAAGTTTTGTGTATAGATAGTGGTGATGGTTATATAACATTGCGAATGTACTTAATGCCAATGAATTGTACACTTTAAAACGGTTAAAATCATAAATGTCATATAAACTTTACCACACCAAAAAAAATCAATTGTATGTCTACATACTTGTAATAATCAATCTGAAAGTAAAATTAAGAAAACAATTCCATTCACAATAGTATCAGAAAAAATAAAATACTTAGAAATAAATTTAATAAGAGCAATGCTACACTCATACGCACTGTAAAGTATTATTATTAATACAAAACACTGCTAAAGAGCAATTAAAAAAGAGAGATGTTCCATGTTCATGTATTGGAAGTCTCAATATCATTAAGATGGGAATTCAGCCAAATTAACCTATAGATTCAATGCGATATCTATCAAAATTCTGATGTACTTTTTTGTAGAAGTTGACAAGCATATCCTAAAATTTATATGTTAATTTAAAGAACCTGGGATGCCCAAAATAATTTTGAAAAAAGAACAAAATACTGCCCAGGATTTATACTACCCAATTCCAACAGTCAGCTCTCTGTTTCTGAGAGTTCCACATCCACGGATTCAATCAATCTCAGATCAAAATAGAAACTTTGTGGGAGACACAAACATTGAGTCTATAGTAATATGTAATTCTACTTTCTGATGCCTCATACTCATACTGTTTCTGGATTCTCTCTTTTGTTTCCCTGGTCTCTTTGTCAATCTCTTTAATAATTTCATACTTTTTTAACTGCTAGAACTTTATAACAGCTCTGATATTTTGGTTGAGTAAATTCCTCCTAATGTATTCTTTATTTTAAACAGCTTTATTGAGATAAAATTTACATAGTATAAAATTCGCCCATCATAGGCCAGGCAAGGTGGCTCACGCCTGTAATCCTAGCACTCTGGAAGGCCGAGGCGAGAGGATCAACTGAGGTCAGGAGTTCGAGATCAGCCTGAGCAAGAGCGAGACCCCATCCTTACAATACATGAAATTTCTGTGTTGAAACCTAATCCCCAATGTCATGGTATTTGGAGGTGAAGACTTTGGGAGGGAGGGAATTAAGTCATGAGAGCAGAACCCTCATGAATGGGATGAGTACCCTTATAAAAGAGGGCTCCAGCTCTGTTGTCCCAGCTATTCAGGAGCCTGAGGCTGGAGGATTGTTTGAGCCCAGGAGTTCTAGGTTGCATGAGCTAAGATTGCGCCACTGCACTCCAAACAGAGCAAGACCTTTTTTAAAAAAAAAAAAAAAGATAACATTTGTTAAATTGGACAGGGAGTACAATTTCCTCATAACTCTTCCATATGTCTGAAATAAAATTTTTTAAACAGGCTTTTGGTCAAATGAATACATATACATACCAGGCAGTAAGAGAAAAACATTTCTCTCTTTGGAACCTACATTTGTAAAACTATTCTACTAATGTGTCTGGTATCTAGCTCCCTTGGTATGACAGAAACCTTCAAGTATTCACCCACACAAATATACTGTTATGTGTCAGATCTCCTTTTTCCTAATAAGATACTTCTCACAAGATGCTGCTCAAGACACTAAAACATCTGGCTATGCAGCTACCAGTGATATCTCTATCCACCAATACAATCCAATGTGCCATCCTCTGCCCACATCAGTGTAGTTTTAAAATCTTTTAACTTACAACTAAATAATTCCCCTAAGTCATTCTTAAGTTCCATCACAGCTCACTATGCAAACTTATACCATGAATGACTCAAAATTATATCTCTTAACACAGTCTTAGCCAGGAGCAGATGGGTGTGCCTGTAGTCCCAGCTATTTGGAAGGCTGAGGCAGGAGGACAGCTTAAGCCCAGGAGTTTGTGTACAGCCTGGGCAACATAGCGTGAGTCCTGTGTCTAAAAAACAAAACAAGGAAACACATTATCTCTACATTCCTCACTCCCACACATCCACAGAGGACTAGTATGAGTTCCTCCCCAAAGGAGGAATGTTTCTGGATCTTCCAATCCTGGACAGATTTATGTGACTCAGCACCAAAGGAGTGTGTTAATTAGTGCCCATGGGGAACTGAGCATGGAACTCTGCTTAACCAGCAATCTAGGATGTGAGCTCCTGACAGAAATAAGGGAAGAATGACTTCCCACCCAAGCATGATGAGTACATCAAACTGAAAATGATGCCCAGGAACAAGCAGTTCCAGAAACAAGAATTCAAATAAAACTGGCTTTGTAGCATTCACTGTTCTGCAGACTCAATGGCAGTCCATCTGTTTTGCTTCATTTTCTGGCTCAGTTAAAAGTACCTTAGAGAGAATACTCATCCCTTCTCCTCAAAATAACTATGGAAAACACTACTCAAGTTCTATGAAAATCTCAGTTTTAAGCATTACCTGTTGGCTGTCAGTTTGTGTCTCTGTGTGTAAATATCTCCCTCTGTGACAGTCTATGTTTTTGAGTGTGGGTGGGCCTCACGGTGTGTGTGGTCTCTGTGGGGTGTCTCTGTGGATGCATGTAGGGGACTCTGCGGACAAGCCTGGGGTTCTCTGTGTGTGTGTGTGGAGTACAGGAAGTCTATATGTCTGTCTCTCTGAGTCTGTGAGTCTCTATCTTTGTTTATGTGCCTATATTTCTGGGTCTCCGTGTCTATCAAGTATTTATTATAAGTCTTATAACAAATTTTATTACCCTTCCATAAAACCCTAAAATTATTTTCTTGCTTCTCTGAGGTTTCATAAAAGAGAAAAATGAAATGAGACTAGGTACTAAGCCAACATCTACTAAACAAAGAGTAAAAAACTGTGGTTTTGATAGGTATACACTAGTACAGAGCCACAGTTGCCTGAGACTGTTCATTTCGAAGCTTCCAGGTGATAACCAATGCTTCTGTGGTTTGAATAGCAAGGATTTAAACAATTCCAAACTTAATAAACTCTTAATAAACCTCTAACTATAATTAGACCTCCCATGTAGATTTTCCAGAGTATCCTCTGACTTACACATATATCAGATTAGCTTGAGTGTTGTTATCTGACTGTAAACTAGGCATTATCATTTTGTTTTAAATATGAGTCTCCTGTGAGTTTGGTTTGCATGAACCAGTCCTAAGAGGTAAACTACCTCTAGGTGTACTAAAAATGTGATTTTCTGAACTGGTATAGCTGGAATAAGGAAACCTCACAAAGGTTCTGATACATTGTGAAACCTCTTAGCTGGACAACCAACTTGTTTTCCTAAGGTGATATACCTCAATTTCAATGCTGACCTCTTCAAACTGTAATTCCTGCTTCCAGTATTGCTCATATCAAACTAGAATGTGTTTTTTTATTTCTGTATCTACATTCCCTACCCTCTCCTTGAGGGCAAGAATGGTATCTTGCTGATTTTATAACTCTAGCACTTCACAGTGTTTGGCACCCAACAGATAAATGGTTTATGCACAAAAGAAACTCACAGTGTATTAAGGAGATTATTACACAAGTAACAAGTAGCAGTAAAGTTATTTCTCTAACACAGTCCAGCATGGGCCCTAAAAAGAAAATAGCATTACACCAATCATCTTTTCTGTCTTACGGAAACAAGAGACATGAATTGATGTAGCAAACTTTCCTATTCCATTTCCGTCTCCCAAAGCACAGAGTGATCCAAGACTACGCTCAGTCGAGCTTTGTCCAACAAAGCTTTGGTGAAGAAGAATCTTTGTTTAACTTCCAGGAAAAGGTCCTCTTTAACTTGAATAAGTTTCAAGTTTTTGAAAGGTAGATGCACACAATTACCTAACCAGAGCAAAAAGTTTTCTTCCTACAGCCTCATCACAGATACTCAATTTGTAACAATGCCTTAAACAAACAAACAAAAAAAAATTAGGTGTCATTTTGGAAAAGGACCATACAGTATCACATTTTTCTATCTTAGTATAACTACACAAGATGAGTTCCTTTGTAGACCATTGCTGCATAGGATATGTTATTTATCTGAGATACCACTGAGGTGCCAATTTCTTTCAAAATATAAAGTACTCATATCAACTAAATAATAAGAAAAATTTGCTAAAATAGCAAGTGTTTCTATAAGTAACTCATTATAAGCACTAAATTAGTAGATCCAGAGTGATAATTTTTAGTGTCATACTTGAGTTAATAAACAGTCTTCAATTGAAAGTTCCTTCTACATGTATAGCTAAAATTTAAGAAAGAAAAACAATTAAGAAGGACAAATTAAAGAGAAAGAAACAATCAGAGAACAAACTAGAAAAAGGTAAAATATTGCATTTTATTTGGGGACAAATACAGCTATCTCTATTACAAATTGTCCCTATTTTACATTACAGACAAAAATTTCAGATGGACTGAAGACCAAAATATAATAAAAACAACCATAAAAACAGCTGAAGATTCTAGCTCTTAGGGAAATAAAAATAAAAATAAAATAGTTGAAGAAACTATAAATATTTAGGGTAGGAGAAGCCATTTTAAGACAGAAAATGCTTAAGTCAAAAAGGAAATACTGGTAAATCTTAAGTACATAAAAACCTTGAAAACTTTGTAAACAAAGTTACAAGAAACAAGAAATGAAGTAGGAAAAAATAATTGTAACATATACACAAAGAATTAATATCTAGACTATATAAAGAATTCCTACAAACAAACATGAAAAAAACAATCCAACAGGAGAGTAGAGATTTTCATCTGTCTTGTTCATTGCTGTATCCCCAATACCTGGCACACAGTAATCACTCAATAAATAATTTGTTAATTAATACTAACAAGGAATTACAAGAAAAATATAAATTGTGAATATATGCATAAAAATACTAAGTCCCATTATAAGCAGGAGAATGCAAATAAAAAGACCAATAAAATATTTTCCCCAACAATGTAAAATATTCAATATTGGTGAAGGTGTGGAGAAAGGATTGTCCTGTATATAGTTAGCTGATATGTAAAACAGTACTACCTTTTTGAAGACAACATGGCATTACGCATTATGTTTAAAATATGTATATCTTTTAACCCAGAAATTCTAATTTTATATATCTACCTAGAGAAACACTTCTATAGGTACACAAAAAGAATACATGTGGTTACTACAGCACTATTTATAAAGAAAGAAAAAAAAGTTAACTTAAAAAAGTTAAATGTGCATCAACAGACCAGTTTAACAAAAATATAAACTTTGGAAATTAAGTCAACGGTTAAAAAGAATGAGATAGATCTGTATGTATTCATACAGAAAGAGCTCCAAGACATGTTATTAAGCAAAAAAGGAACCTGCACTGTAAATAGAGTATGCTTTTATTTACATACAAGTTATTATAAAACTATAAATTTCTTTATGTACTAATATGAGTATAAATTCATAGAAAAAGGTCTAGAACAATGAACAGATTGATAGTAGAGGTCACCTCTGATAAGGGGAATGAGACTGTCTGAGGGCCATGAAAGAACTTTTGCTTTATTAGACTGAAAGATTTTATAAGATCACATTCAAGCATTACTGGTATAATTAAAAACATTTATTTAAAGAAAAGAAAAAATAATGAAAGTGCCATTTAACTGATATGAAGAAAATAAGAACAACATATTTTGGGAATTAGACAAAAAATTCAGTTTTGGACATGAAAGTTTTGAAGTCCTACTGAAAGTAGGCCGTCATACATATGTAAGACTGGCATTCAGAAAACGGGTCTTGGCTAAAGAAATAATTTTGGGAGTTGTTGGCATGTAGATGATACTTACAGGTATAAGAATGGTATGGATGACTCTGAGAGAAAATACAATGAGAGAGGTCCCAAGACCAAGGAGAAAGAGCCAACAAAGAAGATTGAGAAGGGGCAGCTAGAGAAATAAGATGGAAACTAATAAAGAGCGATGTCACAGAAGCCGAGAGAGGAGACTGTTTCATAAGGAGTTGGTGTCAAATGCTATTAATAGATCTAGTAAGATGAGGACTGAAAAAACAGACAACTGTGTTTCCCAATCATTAACAACTTTGGCAAAGGGATTTTGTTCTGGTCAGAGTATTACAGTAGGAATGGGTTAAGAGGTTCATGAGGAAAAAAAAGTGTACATATGTACAGAAAATTCCTTTAGGAAGCTTGTCTGTGAAAGAGAGTAGAAAGGACAGTAGCAGAAAACATGCAGGTTGAAGGATAGGGTTTTCAAAATGGAAGACAGAAAGCATGTCTGAATACTGAAGGAAAGGATCTATTAATGGTACAGACAGAAAATAACCAAAAGAAGTAGTTCTTTAAGAAGACAGGAGAGAATATGATTACAATACCTGTGAAGGGCTGGTCTTTGACTAAATGAAGGACACTTCCTCCATGGTAACAGGAGGGAAAAAGAAAAAGATGAGTCCCAAATGCAGGTAGGTTTGTAGATATGGGAGGTACAAAGATGAAGGAATTCCCATTTGATGGCTTCTATTTTTATTATATAATGAAGCATAAGGCCTAGCACTAGTTAATAAAGAACACATGAGAGATTAGAAATAGCGATCATATGAAACAGTCATTTGTAGTGAGCAGGAAAGTGAACCAGAGAAATGTTTAACGTTGCTAGGTATCGATGATTATGCATATGAGATTGATGATTATGAATTTATAGTGACATTGATCTGCCTGATTTGCTGATTTTCTCTAGCAACTCTCAGCTCCATGGATGCAGGCGACTAAGAGGATAGACAGTTAGGTTAACCAGTGTTATCACTGGTTCTACAAGCAGTAGAAGTCAACTCTGGTTGAATTAAACAGAAAAAGAATTTACAGGCTAGGCTCAGTGGCTCATGTCTGTAATCCCAACACTCTGGGAGGCCAAGGCAGGAGGATCACTTGAGCCCAGGAGTTTGAGGTTGTAATGAATTGTGATGAGGCCACTGCACTCCAGCCTGGGTGACAGAAAGACTCTGTATAAAAAAAAAAAAAAAAAGAAAGAAAGAAAAGAAAGAAAAAGAAAGGAAAGAAAGAATAGGAAGGAAGGAAGAGAAAGAAAAAGAAAGAAAGAGAAAGAAAGAAAAGAAAGGAAAGAAACAATGGAAAGGAAGGAAGAATAAGAAAGAAAAAGAGAAAGAAAGAAAAAGAAAAGAGAAAGAAAGAAAAAGAATTTACAGAGAAAGGCTATGAGAGAGCTTTCACAGTGAAGAACTTGCTTCAGGACTACAAAGCTAAAAACACCACCCAAAAGTACAGAATTGGCTTGGCGAAGATGTGATCGCTAATGCCAAGCAGGAGATGCTGAAGCTTGGTTTGCACCATTGTATTTCTGGATACCAAGTGCCAATACTAACAACATTGCCACTGTCACCCCATAATTAGATCTTGCCGCTAGAAGCGGACACTACATGGGGATTTGCTGATAATGTAGAGGACACAGTGGAAGAGTTTGGGGAGACTGAATCAGCTGAGAGGATGAAGTGAGTGGTAAAGGCATGAATATTAGGAAGATAATGGATGACAAGATGTCCAGTAGTGACTGAAATGAACAAGGATGTGAGGCATGGTGGTTTAGGCCTTCTCTTGGAAGAGAGTAGATCCTGAGATCCAAAGTGGTCTTAGTAGCAGCTTACGCAGACTTCACATGGGAGTTTGGTCAGAGCAGTTGGGGGTTGGCAGTGCGGCAAAGTCTCCTACTATTGCTATGAGCAGCTTCACAGGCAAAGCCTTGGGCAAGTTAATTAGAGTAACCTATCTAAAGGTAATTAGAGTACCTTTGAACCTATATTTTCTTATGGGTAAAATAAACATAAAACTACTCATCTTGTAAAGTTGTCATGAGAATGAAATGAGATGAGATAGATGTGTGGCACAGAGTTAAGTATTCAGTAAATGATAGCCATTATAAGTGTCACAAAGCCAAAGAAGAGTTTCCAAGAAAACACAGCCGATCTTTTAGAGTGATCAAAAGGGTTCACATTGGAGCACTGCAGGAGGTAAGTTTGCAGGGAAGATGAAGCCAGTTTAGTCTCAGGTTTGCAATACTCAGAAAGGCTTTAAGCAAAAGTCTTATTGTCAGAGTAACTGAACTAGCAGCTCTAGTACCATTCCTTAATATAGATTCTAAGCTAAGAACTAGGTGCCCCAAACTGATAGACCCTTGAAAAAAAGAATGGAAAATCACCAGCTACTAATTCAAGTGTCCAAGATGGAAAATGGCTAATTGAATTGTTGCAAAATACACCCGGGGGGAGGAGGGGAAGGGAGACTAAAAATCATGCACATAGTATGTCTTACATTATTTAATTTGATCACAATAATTTTAGACTTAGGAACTGTTACAGAAGAAACTTCAATACGCTGCTTTCTCCTCTGCTCTGCTCTCACCAAATCTTGGGTCACAGGTCATTCAGACTATAAAAAGCTCTTACACATTGCACAGAAATCTGATCAAGCTTACTAAACTTCTTGAGTGAATGGAATTTTAGCTCCTCTAATTGTGCCTATCACCTGAATACAATGATGGCAGGGCAGTGGATCAGGGCAACTGCCAAGATTGCTTTCCTCCCATCCGCCTCGGTTGCACTTCTCTGAGTTATTTAAACAAGAACTACCATTAAAGAAACTGCATATTCTTTATAAACTCAACTTGACAAAGGGTCTCAATAAACTACAATAAACTCTTTTTTCTTTCATTGTAGGAAAAAGGACCATTTTCAAGAAAATGGCATAATAAATAAACTCGCTTTCTCTTTTTCATGTACTATCCATTCCTTCAATTAACTGTACACTAAGAAGCAAAATAATCTTCCTCAAGACATCGGACACACCAACTGCAACTTCAGCCCTGAGCAGCCTCCTAAAACAGCTCTTAATGTTCAATCCTCCCCAGGTTTGAGAACAGAATTCACAAGTTATACAAATACAAAATAAGGGCTGCTTTCTCAGAAAACTCATATTCACAAAAACATATGGTAAGACCTTCACCACTCAATAAAAAGAAACTGTCTATTAGTACAATTTTTTAAAAATCCACAAAAAATACAGATTAAGATTTAAAGGGTTCAATCTTGAGTTTCAAACAGAAATGTCTGAATTCACAAGCAACAAACTTTGGGCTTTAGAGTCAAACACATTAGGGTTCTGTTAGCTCCATCACATTACTGTGTAACTGTGGGACAAATTCCTTAATCTCTGCAATCCTCAGTTTCCTCAATAAAACAAGAATAACACTACTAATCTCTGAGGGCTCTTAAAAGGAGTAAATAAAATAGTATATATGAAGTTCTAAGTACAATGCCTGGTACACAGCAGGAATATATAACAATATGCTTTTCCTTCTGCTTTACAAGAGGTTTAAACAGAGATTGATTCACAGAGAAGGTGGGACTTAAAGGGGAAAAATGTTAGCTGAACAGGAAGGAGGAGCATATTTCTAAGGTACTCTCGATTTACTTATAACTATAAGGATAAATTTTTAAGATTATTAGTAAATTATTAGGTCATTAAATATGAAATGTCCTATTTTGAATGAAAAATGTAGTTTATTATATCTCAAACAAGAAGCAATAAAATTAATCAAAGTATGTACCTAAACTATCAACACAGTTTTGCCTTAACTGTAGCTTGTTTATGCCAGCAGCAAAGAGGCCTGGAGAGTGAGCAGTGATGAAATCATGAAAGGCATCTTCCACATCTTGTTGAGAATTGAATATTTTTCTTTGCAAGAAGTGGTCCAAAGCCTGGAAAAAGTGGGAGTCAGCTGGTGCAAGGTTTGGTGAATAAGCTGGATGACAGAGTTTCCAAGTTCTGCTTCTGTAGTTTTAGCACATTGTTTGTACAACATGTGGTCAAGCGCTGTCTTGCAAAAGGATTGGCCTGTCTCTACTGACTACTCTCAGCTGTTTAATTGCAAGTATTCTCATTTTGTCCAACTGGTTGCAGTATACATCCTCTGTAATCAACTGACCAGGTTTCTTCACGAAGCTGTAGTGGACGATAAAATTCTTGGACCACCAAACAGATACCATTAGCTTTTTTGGATGAATATTCGGTTTGGGCTGTGTTTCAGCACTTCATCTTTACCCACCCATTGTCCCGAACACTTGCGATTGTCAAAAAGAATCCATTTTTTCATCACATATAACAATATGGTGTAGAAATGGTTTGTCTTTATGTCATGACAGCAAAGATGGGCAAGTTTTGAGACGATTTCTCTTCTGATGCTAGTTTAAGTTACACAGAACCCATGTACCCAGCTTCTTTACCTTGCCCGTTTGTTTCAAATGGTCCAATATTGTTGGAATAGCAACATCAAACCTTACTGCTAATTCAAGTGTAGGTAGGATAGATTTGCTACCACTATAGCTTTCAGCTCATCATTATCCACCTTGGTCTCAGGTTGCCCACGTGGCTCATTTTCAAGATTAAAATCACCAGAATGGAACTTCTCAAACCATCAATGTACTGTGTGTTCATTATTAGCCACATCCTTCCCAAATGCTTTGTTGATATTTCGAGATGTCTGTGCTGCATTGGTTGCAGTATGAAACTCATATTCAAAAATAACATGAATTTTTGACTTAATCATGGTTTCACAAAAATTGTTCTAAAAAAAAATGTGAAAGATAATGACAAGCCAAAACATGAGTTTCCAGGACTGAGGATGTACTTCACAATAAAAATAAAACAAGTGTCAAAAGTGAAATGTCAGAGATATCAATTGTTAAACTTAAGGGAATTGGACATTTCATACTTAATAACCTAATACTAATGTGAAGCATCACTGATCTTGAAATGCTTCCTGTATAAGATGCTCTTCTTCTTCTCTTCTAATTTTACAGCTTTTAAAGATTCTACATTTGTATAATTTTCTCCTGTCCTCTTCCTAAAGCCCTGACTCAGACTCTCCTTATTTTAGTCTTGGGATGACCTAAGCCTTAGCCAGACAGACACACCTTAGAGTTCCCTCTAAAAGACTTCTGGCAGAAGGTCAGAACCCAGCATTTAAGAAGTTATAATCAGTGGGTTTAAGTCCTACCTCTGCCACTTTCTAGATGTATAACCTTGGGCAAGGTACTTAACCTCTCTGGACCTCATTTCCTCATTTGTAAAACAGAGATAATGCCGCCTACAGAAACACCTATGACAACTCCTGGCACATAAAAGGCCAATTAATGGTAACTATCATTAAAGTCCAACTGCCAATTGCCTTACTGAACATTTTCAAGGCTGTACTTTTCTAACTGGTAAAAGGAGTCATACTACTCCCACATTCCCATGCCTATATCCAAAACATTCCATTTCAGTAATCTATAATTAACCAAATTAAAAGCTTAAAACAATTCTGGGCAAGAAAGTGCTAACATGGCTCAACTCATTCTCTCTTGACAGCAACAAAGCCAGTGCAAGGTGAATACGCTTGCCAAAAGCAATAAAGAGTCTGTTTGAACATGGTCATTACTGATACTGACATAAGCACAAACCAGTTGAGGTTCTCAGGCTTGCAGTCTTACTGTCAGAAAGTTTTAACTTTTTGGAAATAAATCCTCTCTTGCCTTGTTTTCCCTGCTGTACTCCAACACCCCTATCACCTATTTTCAAGAACACAGGGAAGAAATAAGTCCTCTCAACTACTGCTACTGCATTCACTGTGGAACTTATCTTTCCATTACACAAATTACTTCTTACAGAGATTTTTGGTTTACTGGATTCAGTTAAGGTCAGTTTATGAAGAAGGACATTATATATAAATATATCATAGCCACAATGACAAGATCTAGCCCCAGAGCACCACAAGTTACAGGATGGAGTGGAGGTAGGTGCCAAAGATAAGATGTGACTGAGTAACCTGCACACCATATGTTCATTCTTATTAACTACTGCACTTGAGAATTCTGGCTCTTGTAAAAATTTCATTTCCCTTGTATGGCTGAGCAGAGTAACAGAACTAGGAAAACTGATGACAGATACATGAATGGAGTAAGAGAAACCATCAATGGAAATATGACTTAAAGAAGTTTGTATATGACAGAAAACAAAAGCAACAGTCACCAATTTCATAGCCAAAGGTAGCTATTTCTATACTAGTATCCTTAGGCCCTTCATATTGTGTAACAAAAACAGAAGTGAGTCAAGGTCAGAATGATGATTTAGACAATCTAAGAATTAACAAAGGTTAACAAATCAAAATGTCACACTGCAGTCCTTTGGTGAGGTGACTTTCAACTTGGGGAAAGAAAGGCAATCTTGGTACTTATTTTCATTTAGCCAATCAATATCGAGAAAGTTAAAGATTCTGCCCCCAAAAGGCAGCTCAACCTAATGTCCTTCGTTTTGTCATCCAGCTGTATCCTTATCCAGAGCTTCACCTACTTTAACTTTCAGCAGAGAAGTTGTTTTTTGGTGCAATTAACATTGTAAGGCAAGCTCAGCCCTGTCTTCTATAGCCTTGAGGCTGCTGAGTAAATCATGGATCATATATTTTGATGCTGAAAAAACAGGAAGAAGGTGGTTCAGCAACAAGCAAAATGGTCAAGAAGTACATCCAGGATTAAGAAAAACAGGCTCTGGTATGCTGGCCTGTCATTTTTTTAACGTCTTTATATAGAATCTATTGAATTGTGTGTACCTTTCAGAGGAGAACATGGTGACATGTACTTAAGCGATGATGGGAGAAATAAAAAAATAAATTCTTCATAATAATAATAGTTATTTCCTAAGACCCTACTATATGTGCCAAGATCAATGCTAATTTACAAATATTTCTAATCCCCAATCATAATTAGTATTCTCATTTTATAGAAGAAGAAACTGTGCTTTGTAGAATTTGGAAATTACCCAAAAATTAGTGGGGGTACTGAGATTCAAACCCAGGTCTGCCTGACTGTAAACTTCATGCCATAAAAGCAATTTGTTAAACACTTTTACCCTCAAGAGATCTAATCAAATTACAGATTTTAGACAAAAGCATTCCTGATTACAAGAAAAAAACATGATCAATTATAAAGCATCTCAAATAGTCAGAAATATGCTTCATATTTCCAGACTCATATCTGGAAACTACCAGCACTGGTCCTGGTGCTGCCTCTTCCTACTGTAATTCCTCCCAGAGAAGTTTCATACTGCAAATGACAAGGACACTGTCATAAAGCATTGTTATACAAATTCCCTCAGTCTTGCCTCTGACATCTTTTATCACCTATATTTGGGTAGTTAGAATGAAAGTATTATCTGCTATATCTTAATCATGAGGCTGTTATAACAAAAAGTTAGGGTGGGTCCAAGGTTCCAATTCAGCTGAGTCCTATACAGTAAAACCAATGCAGACTTCACATCCCTTTATTGCTGTTCTGATAAAGCAATTAAAAATCACAATAATTAAAAAAGAACATAAATCACTGTGTTCACACTGAGCCTAGGAAACGACAGTCACATTCCCTTTTTATACGACCCACATCTCTCTTTTCCAATATTTACCCCTTTTTTTTTTCCTGTGCTGATTTTGCTTTAAGAGGGAAAGAGAGACACACCATGGATAGCCAATGTACGGTTAATACACGGGTGTCATACCTCGAGGCACACTTACTCCTCGGTGTTCTGAGACCTCCTCAAAACTATGTCTCAAAGAAACTGACACCTGAGACAGAAAACCCCATAATGACTGCCTTTCCCAAAAGGAGCAGCATTTTTTCCTAATGCTTTCATACTATAATAAAAGGACCAATAAAACATTCTCTTCGTACACAGTCTAATAATCATGGTAACCAACTACGGAGCAAGAAGGACCAACCTCTTAAGATAAAAGAGTAAAGAGAATCTCTCCATTAATCTTTCTACATTCAGAGAAGACAGACTATTGCAGTAACTAGAAATGAAAGGCACAGCATCACTACTGCTCTATGGAAGCGGTTGGCCACAGAAAGGGAGAAAGTCAACTGTACAGAAACCAGACAACTCTGAGGATTTCAATGCAAAACAACTACTGCTTACTGGTTCTACAAATAGAAAAGATCTTTTCACTCTCATTGCTGGGAGAATTGCGGTAAGCGGTAAAGTTTTTCTATGCCACCGGGGTCTTCTCTCGAATAACACGGAAAATAACATACGGGAGTGTGCTGGCGGAGCGGGACGTAGTATTAGGTGCCTCTCCTCCCCTGCCTATTCCAAGTAGTAGAGGAGAGCGCTACCTCCATGTTATTCATAGCGAAGTACGGCCGTGCAACCTGCAGTCTCCGCTCCCCAACACTGGGGGCCGGTGGGGGCATCTCTGAGAAAGTGGGTTTGAGGGGACAAGGGGCCTCTCTGCTCCTGTGATCAGAAGGGAGGGCGTAGAGGGTGGTGCCGCTGTGCGGAGAGGATCTGCGGTTACCCTCCCTCCCTCCCCTCGAGAGGCAGCCCGGCCCCAATACCTTCTTGACTGTGCGCGGCGCCTCGGTGACGGTGCCGTCGGGGCTGACGAGGGCCTCGCCGCCGTCGCGGTGCCGCTGGTGCTGGTGATGCGGGTCGCTCCGCTTCATGGCCGACGCTTGGGGCACCTTCCCGGCGGCAGGGCTGAGAGCGGCGGCGGGCCCCGAGCCAGGGCCAGGAGCCGGGGGCCGCTCCGCGGCGGGAGCTGGAGCCTCAGGGTCTCCGCCGCCCGCCGAGGGGGCCATGGCGCCCACGGCCGCCGTGCTCAGTCCTAGTTGCGGCTCCGCCTCAGAGGGGCTCAGGTCCTTCAGCTCCACCTCAGGCATCTTGGCAGCAGCCGCTGCTGACACAACCTG
The DNA here is from genome assembly GCA_963575035.1 of Avahi laniger. NCBI lineage: Eukaryota > Metazoa > Chordata > Mammalia > Primates > Indriidae > Avahi > Avahi laniger. The sequence continues at coordinate 6,491 of CAUYSK010032478.1, read as the reverse complement.
CACCGACATCACCGCCTCTGCTGCAACCGCCGGCTCAGACTCCTGATCCTGCTCTTGCTCGGCCCCGCCTCCCGCTTCCCATCCCCTTCCCTCCCCCATTCCCCCACTCCTCCCCTCCATCGCCTCCGCTCCCACCCCCTTCCTCCGCCCGCCAGCTCCGGCCTCTCCAGCCCCGCCCCGCCCCACCCCACCACGGTCTGGTCCGGCTCGCGCGCGAGGCGCCACGGAACCTGTAGTGCGCTTGCTCCGGGCTGCACGCGGCCAGAAGACCGTGGGACCTCAGCCCCCGACGTACACTGCGAGCCGCGGGGCCTCCTGGGAGTTGTAGTCTCTTTCCGCCTTTTCTCCGGAAAGTGGGACTCTTTCGCGGAGAGGGAGCTGTAGGGCCGGCGACTAACGGGAACAGTGAGGCTAGGTGACACGAGGGAGGAGATGAGGAAGAGAAAGTCTCCAGGGGAGTTGTGGTTTCCTCGGAGGAAACGCCAGAAACCTCAGGGGTGGGAAAGTGGAGGAGGAACGACTGGTTACCCCGACAGCGTGACTTTCCTCCGAGTGGGCACGTCCTCGATCACGTGAGCGGACATTTAAAGGAGAAGTGGAGGCTCCAGGCTTAACGAGGCTTGATTTTTACTTTGTGAAATCGGGACCCTAACACCTTTCCAAACTTTAATGGCTTTGTTTTTAGAAGGAATAAAATAATACCTTGCCTACTGTGACGATTTCTGGCACATTCTGGGTTTGGAAGCTAAAATCAGCCCCAAAAGAAGTTAGGTATCACTAGGTGCTGCGGTCCCCAACGTTTTTGGCAACAGGGACCGGTTTCATGGAAGACAGGTTGGGGGGGGGGGCGAGGGATGGTTTGGGGATGATTCAAGTGCATTATAATTATTGTACAGTCAAACCTCTCTGCTAATGATAATCTATTTGCAGCAGATCCCCAGCGCTAGCATCACTGCCTCAGCTCCACCTCAGATCATCAGCCATTAGATTCTCATAAGGAGCGTGCAACCTGGATCCCTCCCATGAGAAGTTTACACTAGGGTTCTTGCTCCTAGGAGAATCTAATGCCTCCACTGATCTAACAGGAGGTGGAGCTTATGTGGTGATGCCAGCGATGGCAAGCGGCTGCATATACAGATGAAGCTTCCTTCACTTGTCTGCTGTTCACCACCTGCTGTGCGACCTGATTCCTAACAGGCTACTGAAGGTACCCGTCCAAGACCCGTCTGGCCAGGGGGTTGGGGACCAAACTAGGTGGAAATTCGAGGGCTGAGAAATTACACGTTACCTTAAACAAGGCCAAATCTTTTGACGTATAATTCTGCTAGGGCAATAATCTGAAATTCAGATACATATATAAGCATAGAGGCATATTAAGTAAAATATGAATAATGATTTTTCTAAGTGATGGGATTTCGGGTGATTTTTACTTTCCTGTATTATTTTTAAATTTTTACATTTATTTTATCAGGTCTAAGAACAAAGACGTGTGGCAGTTTTATTTTTAATAATAAAAAGCTGTCTGAGGCCAGTGGCAGTGGCTCACACCTGTAATCCTAGCACTCTAGGAGGCTGAGGTGGGAGGATCGCTCAAGGTCAGGAGTTTGAGACCAGCCTGAGCAAGAGCGAGACCCCGTCTCTACTAAAAATAGAAAGAAATTAGTCGCGCATGGTGGCACATGCCTGTAGTCCCAGCTACTTGGAAGGCTGAGGCAGAAGGATTGCTTGAGCCCAGGAGTCTGAGGTTGCTATGAGCTAAGCTGATGCCACCACACTCTACCCAGGGTGATAGAGTGAGACTCTGTCTCAAAAAAAAAAAAAAAAAAGCTGTCTGAAACTAGTGTGCAACAACAGGGGAATGGTTACAGCCTTTGAAAATTGTTTGCCAAGAGTTTTTAAAATAACAATGGGAAATAAAATGCTTATGATAAAAATATTAAGCTAAAAAGCAGGAGTCAAAATTACATATTCCATAAGATTTTATGTAAATAGTATTTTTAGAAAAACAGGCTGAGTGTGATGGCTCATTCCTGTAACCCCAGCACTTTGGGAGGCCACGGAGGGGGGCGCAGGGGAGGATCGCTTGAGGCCAGGAGGGGTGTAAGGGTGAAAGTGCTGGTTGCCCACCACATAACAGAAACACTATTGCTAGTCTGGAGTGCTCAGCAAAGTAGACTAGACTGGAACCAAGGTAACTACTAGAGGTGGGGTGGGTTCCTGCACTTTCATGCCTTTGAAATGGCCAGTACAGACTGGCCCTAACTGCTTTAGGGCTGCTTTGGCTGTCCTATAGTGCCCTTTAGCTAACTGTAATACTAAAATCCCTGCCTGGTGGAAAACTGTAATATCATTAACATAACATGGGTTGCATGACAGCATATGATGATGGTACTGTGCCCTGTGATTTGTTTCACTGTAAACAAACAAAAATACAATGTAGGCTGGGCGCGGTGACTCACGCCTGTAATCCTAGCACTCTGGGAGGCTGAGGTGGGTGGATCCCTCAAGGTCAGGAGTTCCAGACCAGCCTGAGCAAGAGCAAGACCCAGTCTCCACTAAAAATTAAAAGAAATTAGCCAGACAACTAAAAATATAGAAAAAATTAGCCGGGCATGGTGGCACATGGATGTAGTCCCAGCTACTTGGGAGGCTGAAGCAGAAGGATCACTTGAGCCCAGGAGTTTGAGGCTGCCGTGAGGTAGGCTGACGCCGTGAGGTAGGCTGACGCCATGGCACTCTAGCCCGGGCAACAGAGCAAGACTCGTCTCAACAACAACAAAAAAAATACAATGTAAAAAATTTGCATTACTCATTGGGAAGAGATTTAAAGCAACACCACAGGGTGAGAAGATGCAGATTTTGCATGCCAGAAAGCCCCTGAGGAAGAAAGTTCTGTGTTGCCCAGGAGCAAACACCCTAGTAAGTAACCTCTAATAAATTCATTTAACTCATCAAGCTGGTCTTGTTTGAGTCATTCTTTGGTGTCTTTGTTCCTTCCCTGTTTGGGGGACAGTATTTCTATAACTGTACTGGGATTTCCCAGAAACAGCATGGTGGTTCAGGCCTGTAGTCCCAGCTACTTGGGAAGCTGAGGCAGGAGGATCGCTTGAGCCCAGGAGTTCCAGGCTGCAGTGAGCTATGATTGTGCCACTGCACTCCAGTCTGAGGGACAGAGTGAGACAGGCCCTGTCTCAAAACACACACACACACACACACACACACACACACCCCCCAAAGAAAGTACAGTTGACTCTGGTGACAGTTGTGGGACAGTTTTTTTCTTCCCTCTTCTCAGAGAAACAGAGGCAAAAGGGATCTTACAGTTTACAGCTGTTCAGAGAGTGACAGCCTTGACAACACAGACAGGCCACTGGACATCCAGTCTTTGAACATCTCGTCTTTGGAGTAACTTTTTTCCCAGGCAAGAAGGAGCAAGAGGGAGAAATCATCTGCCTTGATCTTCTCCTTTCCTGTGTTACTACTATCTTGCAAATCTATTCACTTTGTGAAGTTGTCCTACCTTGAAAAGAGTCTTTCATTTCCTGATCTCCAAATTTGTGCCTCACACAATGCGTCGGAAGGCGTCTGAGCACTGCTGCTTCCACAAAGCCCACAAATCCACCGGACACAAGAGCTTCTTAAGCTTTCTCTTCACATTCTGGCTTTCAAAATTTCCTTCCTGTTATAAAGAACCAGCCCAGAGCTTCATCCTCCAGCTGTCGAGGCAGAGATTAGCAGCTCTATAACTGATTTCTTTCTTCCCCCTAATGCACAAGGGAGCTGTGGTACAGCCACCTGGCATGTGTTAGAGCTCAAAGGCAGCAGCTGCCTACCTGGGCTGCCAATATAATTGATTTCAGAGGGGATGAATTAATTCCCATTGGGATGTGGTTATAAAACATAGGAGTTAGAGCACTGGAAGGAAGCTGATATTCATCCTTTATTTATCCAGGTACCACCACTGATTGGGGCCAACCTTCAGGGCATACTCTTCACCCATTCTCAACTCCATTCCTATGTATCTGCCGCTTCTGTCATCTTTGTTGATGAATGACACTAGGCACGACTGAAGATCAAGTTACCATACTGGAAACAGGGTAGGTAAGCACACGTTTATGAACTATTTTATGAAATATTTAGCCTACGAGTCTTCTTCCTTTACCTAGCTCATTCATCTTCCAGAACCCTGGCAGGCAGGAATGTGTCTTCCATGCAGGGAATCAGAAGAACTTCTCTCAGGTATCCAACCAGTACAAGAGAGAAAGCAAAGATGCTTACACTGAGTTTCCCCAAGGAAATAGGCCAGCCAGATCACCCACTGTGAAGACCATACACACGTTCACAGTGCTGCTGTGAACCATTTAATGCCACACTCTAAAGTATGAGCAGACAGCCACAGTCACCAGACATATGAAGAAACCTCTAACATGAAAAACAGAGACCAATGTAGGCAAGCAGAAAAAATAAATAAATAACTTGGAGGAAACAGAGGCTATGCATCAAGAAGAAAGCAAGACCAAAAATAAAAAATCACTAATATCCTCAGAGACTTAAGATTATATACTTGTTAAAGAACATGCTGGGCTGGGCACAGTGGCTCACACCTGTAATTCCAGCACTTTGGGAGGCCAAGGTGGGAGGATTGCTTGAGCCCAGGAGTTTGAGGCTGCGGTGAGCTGTGATCACACCACTACACTCCAGCCTGAGCAACAGAACAAGACCCTGTCTCTAAAAAAAAATTGAAAAAAGAACGTGCTGTTTTAAGAAGTAAACATTCAAAAAATAAACATGAGACCTTTAAAATGAAAGCATGCTAGCAGAATTTTTTTAAAACTTGAATAAAAAGAGAATTAAAAATAAGAAAGATGCATTTTACTTTCGCTCAGACTGTTGAAGAATAGTGGCTTGTTTCACAGTTTTTGTATTTGTGTCTAATGCATGTTTTAACATGATAGACACAATACATTGTATAGCTACAGTTCTCTGAAAAAAACCAAGGAATTACTTTTCATATCTTCAATGCCTTTTTTCTTTAAATTTCAAAAACAAAAAATAGGAGATAAAATAAATTAGAGGAACAGTCCAGGAAGCCCAACACTGGAATAATACAAGTGTCAGAAGGCAGTAACAAAGAAATGGATGGGAAAAATTCAAAACGTTTCCCAGAACTAAAGATAATAATTTTTAGAATGACAAGTACCCATCCCAGTAGATGAAAATCAACTTAAATTAATATACATCATTGTAAAATTTCAGAATTCTGGGAACAAATAGAGAATTCTTCAAATGTCTAGAGTGGGAGAAAGGACAACATTTTTTAAAAAGCTAAAGAGTCAGAAAGATTGAACTTGAAATCAATTCTGGAAGCTAGAAGATAATGCCTCCAAGACTCTGCTTGCCTTCCGCAGAGAATACAGTGACAATCAGCCAAGGTTGGGAAGGGCAATCATCTGACTGTTTGGAGTGGTGGGGGATCAGGGACTGATTCTGCTTTCGTCCCCACCTTCTGAAGTACCTCCTGTCTCCAATACAGAGCCTTTTGGGGGTAATGCAATATGTTTTCCCTCCTGCTGGCTAAAACTTTAGCTTTTTCTCATTTGAGGCCAGGAGTTTGAGACTAGCCTGAGCAACATAGCAAGACCTTGTCTCTACAAAAAATTAGATGGGTGTGGTGGTGCCCACCTATAGTCCTAGCTACTCTGGAGGCCCGTGCAGGAAGATCGTTTGAGCCCAGGAGTTTGAGGTTGCTGTGAGCTATCATGATGCCACTGTACTCTAGTAGCCTGTGCAACGAGGAAGACCCTGTCTCCAAATAAGTAAATAAAAATAAAAATAAAAACACTTTAGCTTTTTCGAGACTGCTAAATAATCACTCACCATTTGCTTTCCAGCTTTCAAAATTGTTACTATTGGCTCCTCTAGCCCCTACCTCTTTTTACCTCCTTATAGGCAAAGAGTGAAAAAGAGCTAAATTCTCATCCTCTATATTGGGCAGTCCAGTGATAATGCCTAAAACATTCAGGAGGTAGAATTATAATCATATTATTCAGACATATGGAAGTAAATATTGTAAGGATCCCAGGAATAGGAAATGATTAGGTATTGAGAGTGGCGTACCAAGACAGCTGTTTTAAGTAACAAGATTTGTAGAAATATTTGACTTTTCAAACTATATTATGTATACCTTAGATGAAAATAAAAATTTTAAAAGCAGACAAAAGCAATGCGTAAGTTATTTATGGATACATAGCTGCGTATGCATATATGAAACCATAAAAATAGCCTGGAAGGAAACCCATGAAACACAGTTGTTTTCCTTCTGAGGAGGGGGAAAGTGGGAAGAAAAATGGGACAGAGGTATTGGTCAAAGGTTGTTAGCTAAATCTGTGACACTTTATTTCTTTAAAAAAAATAGGCCTGAAGGAAATGTGATGAAATGATAAAAACAGTTGATAATTCTGAGTGATGGGAACTTGAGTGTTTATTAGGTT
>CAUYSK010032477.1:0-42791 GCA_963575035.1 Avahi laniger | reverse complement strand
TCAGGGTACAGAACGCTCAGGTGTGGGCACAGCCAGTTGTTGGAGGCAGGTTCGCAGGGGATGGAGGTATAGATGCCAACATTAGGGTCTGGGGAAACAACTGGGATGCTAGGGAAAAGATTCAAAACATAAGAGCAGAGTTGTATCATTAAACCATGATAAAGACCATTCTGTGCAGGAATCAGGTGGAGCAGGATTGGAGGGAGGGCTCACTGGCAGCCAGAGTAGGGTGGAAACATGGAAGAGGGTCTCAAACTGAAAGGTGAGTGCCTTAAGGCCTCCAATCGGTGGTGCCCGTGGTAGTGTCTCCTCCTCACTTTAGCCTGGCACACACGCCAGACCGTTTTCTTAAAACCAGTGTGTGTGACAAACATTACTTATTCTGTATATTATCCTCCTTTTGCATTAAAGCTTATTGCTCTGTGTGTCTGTCTGCCTGTTGAATTAGTCTCCCTTTGACAATTTCAATTTTCTAGAAAACTTCAAACGGTGTGTCCTGGCAGAAACAGGCATTTTTGGAAGTCAGTGGTGTGGTAAAGAGACCATGCGGACTCAGACCCATCTACTCTTAAGTCCTCGCCTCACCAATTGCTAGCTGGCTAACCTAGGGCAGGTTGCTCACAGACCTTAGCCTCAGTTTCCTGAACTAAGAAATGGGTTTGATAATAGTAAATTTTTGGATTGCTGTGAGGATTGGACATGTATATAGAGAACACATTTGTTTCAAGGCCCAGTGTGGTGACTAGCAAATAAGCACTGAACAAATTATAGTTCTTTTCACTTTTTTTTCCTCTGTTTCTTAAAACCACATTGCCAGGTTTTAGCCTTCCTGTTCTATTCCAAAAATGAACTTCTAGGGTCATCTAGGAAACTCAGCCACCTTGCTTGGGGGCTTAAAGAGTAACCATAATTGGGAACAGTGGGAGGTAGTGGGGGGAAAAAAATCTTAAAGAAAAACCGTGCCCTTTACTTTCTCCATTTATATCACCAAGATGTTTGGAACTTTAATGCTTAGAATTTAAATGAGAAAAACATTTAAAATTGGCTACAGGTGTTTAAAGTGCAATTAAAAAGATTTAGAATTCTGACCAAAGAGAAAGGATGCACTATTAAAACGGAGACCCTCATAACTTAAAATGAATCAGGCACCACTTGGCTTTTTATGGAGCCAAAGTGAGATGCACTTTTTCTAGTTTCCCCTTTGTCCTAAACTGTGCACATTAAATGAGCCCCAAATGGTAGCTGAACAGATGGATATTTGCATGATTAAAAAAATACCACAGTGCATGTCACAGTTGACCTAGTGTTCCCCCTAGGGTCCTGTGGTCCTTAGGATAAAATTATCAAAATGACTGAGAGATCCTTCCCCTGAGTAGGCTGCAAAATACAGAACAGAATCAGTAGAGAAAAATTAAAAGCATAAACTGATTCTAGTTTAGGTTTAGTGAAGGTGCTTGTAGGTAGATTTTAGAAAAGAAAATAGTGTTCTACCTCTTATATCTATTTATTTAATATTTACTAGGATCTGTTATGTACCAGGCACCATGCTAGACCTTGGAGACAGGTAACGGACCAGTAATGGACAGGGTAGCATGTTCTTGCCTTATGGAAACTTACAGTCTTGCTTAGGAGAGGCAACTTTTTGTTTAAAGTCCAAGAAGTGTTGCTCATATACTGATATGTCCATGTAAAATACATTTGTGACTTAAGGGTTTTCAATTTTCTTTGAAGACAGTGGTCAGGAACAGCCTTCTAGCATGTGCTAGATTTTTAAAAACTAAAGATGCATTCTGAGTGTGAATGACATGCAGAGGGCATTGTCAGCAGAGGGAGATGTTTGAGCAGGATGCACTCAGGGACCTGCAGTTTGTTGAGTGTGACCTGAGGATAGGATTCAGGTTGGGGTGGAAGAAGGAGTTGAGGGGGAAGAGATGGAGTTGAGGAGCAGGAAGGGTGAGGCCCTGGAGGGCTTGGCCTGCTCTGCCAACACTGAGACCTTATCCTGGAGGCCTATGGCCTATTGAAGACTTAAATAGCCATGTGACATGTCTGAGTTGATATCTGGAGAGATGACACTGGTGAGATTGTGAAGGCTTGGAAAGGTGTAAAAATGGTGGCTCGGGAACTTTACATGACATTCTTAGATAAGTTATAGGAAAGAAAAAAAATAATTTTCTCTTTACCTTTTTGAGTTCTTAGCTAGGACTCCTATAAAAAGATTGATTAACAAGAGAAAAACAAACAGGAGTTTATTAACATACATATCTCACATATACATAGGAGTGCAGAAATTTCACTGAAAATCACTGACATGAGGAAGATTGATCAACAGAAGAAAAGGACTATACATTTATTTAATGCACACACAGGAGCCTTCGGAATGAAGACCCAAAGATACAGGGGAAATTGTCCATTTTTATGATTAGAATCAACAAAGTATGGATAGCTGTGTAGAAATACGATTAGGCAAAAAGGGTATAATTTAATGCTAATAGACAGATGGGAAAACCCAGCAAGGCCTGTGTGTCTCGATTCTTCTTGGCCTCTCTGAGCACGCATTCCTTGTTTCTGGGGTGGGGCAGAGCCCTCTATGGAACGGGGGTCTTATGACCCACAGTCAAACCAAGTAGGTCAGATAATTTCTTTATGGCCAGTTTTCACACAAACTATTTTTAGGTTTTGTGGCTGGGTTTTGGGAAAAGTGGTTCTGATTTCTATGACCTGCCTTGGGGAAGAGGGATTCTGGTTTCCATGGTCTACCTCAGGGAAAGATGGGACTGAGAGGTAGGAGGGCAGGAGGAGGTCAGAGAAAAACTTGCTTCTGAGACTGCCCATGAGGCCTTCATTTTGGGGTGTTTTTATCTGAACCCCAACAGAGATACCCAGGGAATGAGTACATCTCAAAGAGGTGACTTAGAACTTCAGCTTACACAACATCTTCAGCAAGCAGCAGTACATTTTTAGGGAATTGACAAGACAAAGAAAAAGGACTTGGGATTTCTAGGGACAGCAAATTGTAGAGGCAAATAAATGGTAGACCAAGGCAGGTTCCCCAAGCACGCTATACACATTCCTCTGGTGCTGATAAGGGTCTAAGGTTTGACCCTCCTGGTAGAAAGGGGAGGAGGGCACCTTCGTAAATTTAGGCCCTGCTTTGGGATACATAGGGGGAGGGAGAGAGCTGTGCTTGTGTCTACTTCTCAGTTGCTTTCAGCTTAAAATAATCCTTATGCCAAAATGGCATATTTTGGGGTGTGCTATTCTCCTACCTTGCAGGGTCCAGGTAAGAGAGATTAAGGGTCTGAGATAAAAGTGCTTCTTTTTGAATTATTTCTAAAAATCCTACTGGTTTCTTCTCTTTTTGGGTATTGCATGGCATGTTGCTCACTGCCTGATTGTGTCTCATTTCTCCTGAGCAAACTGCATGGCAGGTGCATAGGAAACAGAAGATATGTTTTATCCAAGTCACCAGAACAGAACAGGTACACAGAATCTCACTTACAGTTCTGGCTCTCAGAGCCAGGGATCTGAGTAAGTATGGAGAGAAGACAGACAATGCAATTAGGTTTTCATTAGTTGGAGTCCAGAGAAACAGCTGAGCCTAGAGGTAATGTCCTGTTGGTGAATCAAATGAGAAGCCAGGATCTAGAGAAGAAAGAAATGAAGGGAAGTGCTGAGGAACCCAGACACATGACCCTTACAAACCTTGGCATATGAGACGTAAGAGGAGAGAGGAGTGGGGTTTAGAATCCTCACTTTTATTTTAGGAAATCTAAAATGGTCTGGTGAGAGACGCCTGAAAAAAAAAAAGGTCCAATTGTTCCGCAAAGAAAAACAGGAACACTCAAGTAGAACAAATTCGTGCTTCCCACCCCGTCATCCCTTTCTTTCTTTGGAAAAGAAAGATTGCAGTGAGGGCATTCGCATCAGTTCTGAGGGGTGTCTGTGAAACGAAGGAGAAAAATAAAGAAGAATAAGGAAATAGGAGAAAGTGACGATATTTGAAACAATGAGAAGTCTTTGGAGTTGTGCTTACAACATTGTCACCCTGCAGGAGCAAGAAGAGGTCTGATGATGTGTATAATGTCCTGGAAACAGACCTGTGTTAAGTAGAGAGCCGGAGAGGCATCTCCAAAGATGAAAGGTTTTCATTTAAAACGCACAAGGCCCAGTTCCCCTATGGCTCACACAGTGTGTGACTTGAGTTTCCAATTTCTTGCCCCCCACGACTCCCTCCGCACAAGCTCACGCATTTTATTGAAAAGTTATCATGACATGCACACTGGGGAGCGTCTAGAGCAAAAGATATATCGTACAATGCACTCGAGAGCCGAAAGCCCCAGCAGATCTTATAGATAACATGCAGTCCTGTTAAATTAACTGTACTAAAAATAAACACAACGCAGAAGTAGATTTAACAATTCACTTACACTTTAAATGGCAGTGTATTTCAAGTGTGGTGGGGGGATCAGTTGTGATCTGGGACATTTTAAAGAGTTTTTTGCCAAAGTCTTGTATCTTACTAATGATTTGAAGGGAATGTGAAACCTTTGGAATTTAAAAGTCAAGAGCACTAGGTCTCACCATCAAATTGGTATTAACTGATCAACACATAAGTGTACATATAAGAATAACATCTATTGGATGTCGGGCAGAGGGGAGAGGGGAGGAGGGGACGGGTATATGCATACACAAAGAGTGCAATATGCAGCATCCGAGAGATGGACACGCTTGAAACTCGGACTTGGAGGTGAGGGAGGGCAAGGGCAACATATGTAACTTAAACATCTGTACCCCCATAATATGCTGAAATAAAAAAAAAAAAGAGCACAAGGTCTTGGCTCTTCTGTATTTCCCGTAATCATTAGAAGTTTTGACCCTTAATTATCTCTGGTGCATTTCTAGTTGTATCTCCTTTTATAAATTCTGGAATGTTAGAATTAGAAAGGCCCTTAATGATCATCTGAGAGATCTCTACAGATGAGAAACCAAGGCCCAGAGAGACACAGCTAATGCCTATCCTGATAAGAGAATTTGTACTGTTTTCAGACTCTATCATCTTAGGACTGGGATTTTGGAGTTGAGGAGCTGATACAATTTTTCCTGGTGACTCTTGTTAATTTAGTGAAGTGATAGCCCACGCAGCCCTCTAAAGCAGTAGGTTAGTGGGAAATTCTGGTTTATATAAATTTCCCTGATTATCAGAATAAGAGATGTAGCCATAAATAGCAAAACAACCATGCGGATCCATCTGCCTGCTCAAAACCCGGGGACAGTTGTTTTCCAACTTTAAAGAAAATGCAATCTTGCTCTCTTGCTGGCGTCTGTGAAAAATATACAGGCTGCTACAACTTTATCTAATGCAGACAAAGGGGCCAGACTGGTGCTTAGGGGATAAGATTGCATCCCTTTATAGCATTTAAAAAATGCAACCAAAATTCCAGACAAAAAGTTGAAAGACAAGGAATGAAAATGAAATCTCCTTTTAAGATCTTCTCTGATGCTTTAGTTTTCGTTATAAAATATAGATGAGGGTAATTTATGCAGCACTTTTTCTTCTCTTATCACTCCCCTAACTCCTACTATTACTGCTGAAACTTACATAAATTATTCCAGCACATGATTAAAAAAAAAGTAGTAAGACCATTGACATTCTAAATTAAATTGTTCCTGCTATTGACATGCGTCTTAATGAAATTCCCTCTCCAGTCCTGGATGAAATCCATTACCACCCTGATCGACTGCTTCACTCTCTTATGCTCTCAATATTGCCTTTTTGCTTGCCATGTAATGATTTGGTTCTTTGTTGAAAAGTTGGGGATTATGGCTTATTTATGCAGAGTCCAATGTTAGCAATCAGTTGATTCTACATGTAAAAGGCGAGATAAAGACACCTTTTTTTTTTTAATGTAAAGATTTGACTATATCTTGCCTGTCTCATTTACCCTTTTAACAAATATTTACTGAACATATTATGCACAGCGTTCCATCATTATTCTCCCGTTTGCCTGGCCTTATTTTCCTCCCCTGTGTGGTCACTTGATCATCTTCTGAAATCACAGTAAGTTATCACTCCCTTGCTTAAAACACCTCCATGTCTCTTCATTCCCTGTAGGAAAAGAACTCTCAAGTCCAAAGCATAGTTTTCTAACATCGAATTCCTGTCTAAGACTTCAATCTCACCTTCTACCAATTTTACTTCATATTTTCTATGCTTTCTTGAAAATATGAACATACGAGGTCTGTCCGGAAAGTATCCATCCATGTAATAGGAAAAATAGAGACATTTATTGAAGAAGATACAAGACACAAGAAACATTGTACATAGGACGATGACGCCTCAGTCCCCTTCAAAGTAGGCACTCTGGGACCTCACACAGTACTCCCAGCGTTTTTTAACCTAATCCCCACATGTTCAACGTGCTCAGGTGTTCTGCTTGTTGCTTTCAACAGATTCTCAACCGTCTTTGAAGCGTTTGTGCCAAATCTTCATTTGTGCTGCACTCATTGCATCATCCCCAAAAGCCTTCTGAATCATCCGAATAGTTTCCGTGGAGGAATGTTCAAGCTTAACACAAAATGTGATGCAGATTCATGCTCTACTCGCTCAGTCATTTTGAATGCGACAGCCACCAGTACGCGTGCTCACTCAACAGCATCTAGGATAGTGAAGTTGTCCTTGTTCACGCTTGAGCATCCCAGTCCCCTCTCCTTGGCTGCCAGGTTACATCGATGTCACACAAACCGTTCTAGTTATATTAACAATGGCTGGATACTTTCTGGACAGACCTTGTATGTAAGTGAGATACTGCGGTATTTGTCTTTCTGTGCTTGGCCTATTTCATTTAACACAATGTCCTCCAGGTTCATCTGTGCTGTCTCAAATAACAGAACTTTTTTATGGCTTAATAATATTCCATCATGTGTATATATTACATTATTTTTTTATCCATTCATGCACTGATGAACACTTAGGTTGATTCTGTATCTTGACTTTTGTGAATAGTGCTGCAATAAACAATGCACATCAAAACCACAAGGAGATCTCATCTCATTCCTATTAAAATAGCTATTATCAAAAAGACAAAAGATAACAAATGTTGGCAACTATGTAGAGAGAAGGGAACTCTTAACTGCTGGTAGGAATGTAAGTTAGTACAGCTATTATGGAAAATCATATGAAGGTTCCTCGAAATACTAAAATTAGAACTGCCACGTGATCCATCAATCCGAGTACTGGGTACATAGCCGAAGGAATTAAAATCAGTATGTCGAAGATATATCTATACTCCCATGTTTGCTGCATCATTATTCACAGAATGTTTTTAACACAACAACTCATACAAGTGGCCAAATCCCAAATTTTGCTTTTAAACTTAAGTTTGGGTATTTTCCATCTGCAAAAAAATTATTTGCCCTGTGAGGTAGGTTTTATTATGCTTATTTAATAGATGAGTGACTGGGAATTTGAGAGGTTAAGAATCTTTTTTTCCCCAAGTGTTTACATCTCTAAAACACCTATAATTCCTAAAAAATGACTCATTTATGTAAAAATAAGTAAAGATAAAGGCAGAGTAATCAAAGAGGAAGAAATATGATTGGCTCGTGACCATATGAAAAGATGCCCTACTCCAATAGTGATCAAGAAAATACTAATTATTAATAAGAGATAATATCGGATTGCATTTTTTTCCCAATCACAACCCAACCTTATTTAAGGATTAGGCTTATTTTCCAAGTGCATACCACACAACCCCTTCTGTTGGATTCTTGCTTTGATGTTCACTCTTGTTCTCATCCTGCTAGCTTCTTTTCTGGTTGTTATGACCCTAGATACAGGCTAAGAACATTTACTTTCTTTTTTCTATCTTATCATTTTTTAAAAATGTATTTAATTATCATTTTTCCAGCAACTTCAATCAAATAATATAAGCTAATTAAATTATTTAAGAACTACAGAACTGTCCAAAATAAAATAGTCTTTCTTCTCTTTCTAAATCCACTGCCTTTGCTTATACAGTTAAAGTGTCTCATAGAAAGGGTATTCGGGACCTCATTATTTTTTGTTTATAAAAATGGATCAGATAATATTATTTTGTATTTTGTTTTCTTTAATCTAATATATGCCATGGACACTCTTCCAAATCAATACAATGAAAGCTATCTCTCTTCTCATAGCTCTTAGTATTTTCTGCTGTGATATTACTCAAACGTACCCCAGATGTAGATTGGCACCAGTGTTTTGGTCCTTGTCCTTCTGTATTTACTTACTGGTATTTTATTTTGGACCTATTATTATCAGAAGTCATATTGTTGGGTAAATGAATATATATATATATGTATATATATATTTGCCCATTTACATTTTAATAAAATCATCAGTTGTTTTCCAAAGGGTCATAGTTATTTATGGTCTCACCAAAAATGTAGGAAAGCGCCCACTTCCTCACGTCTCTACTCACCCTTGATGTTGATAATTTTCTTTCATTTTTGCCAATTCAATAAGCAAACAATTCCTATTTAATTTTTGCTTTGGTTTGCATTTCTGTGAATATCTATGAGGTTGAATATCTTCTCAAATGCTTATTGGTCAGTTGTATTTTCTCTTCTATGAAGGGCTAATCATATTCTTTGCAATTTTATCGTTGACCTGTTGGACTATTAATGCTCTATTTGTTTGATATGTTGCAAATATTTTCCTTTATGGTTAATGTTTTTATATCTTATATTTGAAATTCTTAATTATTCCAAAGTCATAAAAATATTCTCCTATATTCGCTTCTAAATTTTTAAATTTGGCTTTTTATGTTTAAATCTTTATTTTTCATATCTATTTCTTCCACCATGTCTTATTTTTGGCTTTTTTTCCCCTTTCTCTGAACACATAGCTCTTACTTATCACTTGTATGCTGCCTTGCATCTTCTACATTTTTATTGTGTTCTGGCAGTATTTTCAAGGCATTGATGGGAAACCATGAAAAATTGCCAGTTGGGGGAAGAATATAATCAGTGATTCAATTATCACAATTTTCCACCATAACAAATACTGCTCCCATCTATCGAATACCTCCTGTGTTTCAGAACTTTAGTGGAGATTATTTATATTCTTCTTAGCAAGCCTGAGTGGTGGTTTCATTAAGCCCATTTTCCAGATGTGAAGACTGAAATTCAGTTTAGGGTTGTTCCCAGCACACAGAATTAAATAGTGAAGCTAAGTTTCGTGTTCAGGTTGACTCTAAAGAACAAACCACCCTCCAGCTCAGGTGGCTATCTTTGCCCTTCCTCTTTTTCTATCTTATACCAGGACATTCTTATCTCTATGCTAGTCCTCAAAGAATTCTTTCCTCTTGTGCTTCTGTCTTTCATCCTTGGGATACATACAGAAACAGAAAGGGTTAGACATAGGAAGGTCAGATCTGGGAGTTTCTAAGACCTTAAGCTGGGCAAAGAAATGAAGATACTGAATTAACGGGGCAAAGAAAGACAGTAAGGATGCTTGAAGGTCCAGGTTCAAGGACCACTTTTGCCATATATTAGCTAAAAAAAAAAAGAATGTTAAAAAATCTTGATAATTTGTTAGTATTTATTACATTATATGATACTATTTTTGATATATTGGGTTAGATAAATCATATTAAATTAATTTCATCTGTTTCTTTTTACTTTGATTAAAAATGTGGCTACTGGAATATTTTAAATTACATATGTGCCCGCATTAGATGTCTATTGGAAAGTGCTGATGTAGATAACACATTTCTTAGGGGCATGGACCCTGAGTCTCACCGAACTAATTGCTTTGAGTCCAGTCTTACCCCTTCCAATAATCCATCCTCCACTTTGCTGCCAGAGTTAACTTCCTTAAACACAGTTTGGTTTTGTTCACTCTCCTGCTTAAATTCCTTTCATTGATTTCTCATTGCTTGCTGAATGAATCTAGCACACCCTACACCCTGAGAAAAGCTCCCCAGGCTCCTGTCCTCAATTTTGCCACCTTAGGAAGGTAAGTAACTCCTACCCATCTCTAGCTGCCTATTAATGAAGGTGACTCTATAATATATTGTCCAAATAACTTGGGACACTTTCCAGATGAAAAAGGGGCACTATTAATAATAATGATGCTGGGATAACAGCCATGAACTGAGACTGGACCAAGGAGACCCCATATATAGCCCAGCTTTGTGGATCCACATGTCATGTGTGTTTGCACTTGCTCTTCCTTCCACCCAGAGTGTTCTTCCTCCTCGTTCCTGCCATGATTCTCCTCCAGTCATTTCTCAGGTTTCGTCCATTGTAAACATATCTTTAACTCTCCCCCCAAGGCCTCTTTCCACAGGGCACTCATCTGGAGTGATTTCCACACACTCCCTCACCCTGCCCTCTTTCTGGTGTTAGGGCCACTTCTTGGTTCCCCCACTGGTCCACCTGCTTCTTCTACTTCTTGAGCACACAAGATACATCTTTTTACTGTTGTGCCCCCAACACCTAGCCCATGGCCTTGCCTGAAATTGGTGTTTGGAAATTGTTTCCAAATGAATATTAATTTCCTCTCCCCTCTCATCCCAGCTAGGATCTGCGGCCACATGGGCACAATTGCTTAGTTGACTGATGGATGGAGGAAGATTTATGGTCTTCCATTAGAGGTTGCTCCAGCTGCAACTTAACCTGAGAGTCTACGGTTCAGCCTTTGCAAGTACACATGCCATTGGTGATTGTAAGGAGTTTCTATTCCCAGTTTGTATGACAGCAGGCCATACAGGGGAATCAGAGCACGAGAAGCAGAGAAAGAGCATTTATTGTGGCATTCGCAGAACTCCTTGCCTCTCTCTCCCTGGGAGACTCAGAGGGAGGCTGCTGCGCTCTCTGACCTTTCGTGACAGTGCAGTCTGTAAGCAAAGGACAGCATTATCAGCACTGGAACTGCCTCCCACCCCGGGGATCCCTTTGTTTTGGGTGCCTGGTGGAGAGGCCCTGGGATTCCTCCTCCTGGCTGAGATACATTTACAAAGTAAAAGTGGTGTTTTATCATACCTGGAAATAAGAAACTATAATCGCTAATGAGATTTATAAAATGATGGCCCAAGCTGGCTTTGACTGTCGTAATAAAACATGCCTTGCCTTAGCCTGTCCACATCTATTGTCATAGCGAAACCTCTGGAGGCTAAAAGATGTCCTCTTTGAATTATGGATTGATTAAAAGGAGCACAACGTGTTATTTGAAGGTTGTGTGAAGGCTAAATAATCCCATCTGTGTGAGACAGGATACAATATTTTATACTGTCTGTGGAGATTCGTCCAATTATGTTTTATGGTCTGGGCTCAAAGATTCCAGCTTCTTATCTTATTTAACTCTGCAGGCAAGTGTTCAGCAGAACATCCACTCCCTCCGGGGTAGAGGAGGTGGGGGAAGTTGGGATCCGGTGTCATGATTTAGCTTCAAAGCTAGGTTGTTTTATGGCATTGGGATAGCTCGCTTTGAATCTTTCCCCTGTACCAAAGAAGAAGGAGACAGATGGTTCCAGACTCTGATCTGATCATGGGGCTGTGAAGGGAATTCTCTCCACATCATGGCACAAAAAAACCTGACTCAGGCTCAGGTATATAAACATGCAGAAAATTCAGGTGATGAGCTTTAGGTTTAAGGACCCCAAGGAATCTGGTGTCAGGTGAGTCTTCTACCTCTCATAACCGCAAGAGATTATTTTTCTTAATGCCACCTCATCTTTCCTTTGGCTGTTGTCTCCAGAGATTTCAATTCATTTAGGTCCCATATTCATCAGGCTGGGATTTGATTATTTCCTAATAGGAAATTCATTCCCATAAACTATGCAGGTGAGTGTTGAATACTTGAATTAAGGCCTGATTTCCACAAATCTACTTTATGACTTTGTTCCAGAAAACACAGAAAAGATGAGGAGGATATAGATTTGTCCTATAGGTTGCCCCAGCCAAACATGCTTCCTTTCGGGAACCTAAACTTTATTTATGATAAGATGTAAAGATTGCTTCTTGACAGTATGAATTCCAAGAAGCAGAATAAACAATACCAAACTTTCCACAATGCTCTAGTGAGCCTTCTGGAACAAGTGATATGTTCTGTTGAAATATAAATTATTTAGTAAATAACTAAATGCAAGTTAGCATTTTCTTAATCATCCTTTTCCCTACCATTAATTAGTTGACCCAAGGCTGGGGACCTGAGCCAAGCTAGGCCAGTCTGAGTCCTTTTCTGGGTCTTTTGAATTTGGGAGCAGAGAGAAAATCCCAGCCTCTCTTCAGATGTGAAGTTGAACAATGAGAGGTTAGGAATTTGTCTGTATTCAGGTTCTCTAACTTGTGGAGAAAACTGCTGTAAAAGACTATACCTGTTCTGTCTTGAAAACAGGGTGAGAAAGAGAGAGAGAAAGAAAGAGAGAGATCGAGATCAACCCCGTTTTTCTTGGATATCATTTTTGTCTTTGATCTTTCTTTGGTTGTATGAACCGATAAATCTCTCTTTCTGCCTAAGCTCACGAAAGTCCAGTTCTGTGATTTGTAAGACCCAACTTCCATATACAGCATCAAAATGGAATCTTCTGCTATTCTTAGCAAAAATTTTTCCAATTGCCCATTTATAAACTGCTTTTGGGAATCTTTTTTAATTTTTCATTTCTCTGTCTCTGAAAGAGGATGTCCCAATTAGATTTATTTTATATCTAAGAAACAGCCACATTTTTGTAGTGCTTGATCTAGATCTACAAGACACAGAGTCTCCCAACGTGTTTCCATGTAGCCAGTCATTTTCAGTGGTCGTTAAGACAGGCTCTTATTAAAACTACCTAGGATAATTGCAGCTTTCTTCTTTGCTAGCGGTATACGTTGGGATAAGCTTTTGAAATGGAGACCCTAAAATACAGTTACTGAAGCATAATAGTGTTTTGTTTTGTTTTTCTCTCTCCCTTTCATTATGGCCCAGAGGTTTATGGGTTGTCAGATGGGGGACAGATTAGCAACTTCACTCCATAAGAAGCCCAAGTTTCTTCTTTCTTGTTGCTCTGCGATTTCTTAGAGTGCTGGTTGAGCTGGTTGGCCAGCATGTACAATTTCTAGATTATGGAAAAAGGGAAAGAACTCACATAGAGGGCAAGGGATGTTTACTTAAGAAAGGATTGTGAAAGTTGCCTACATTATTTCTACTTCGTTTATGAAAACTGTCATATGGGAGGCTGTGCAGTGATGGCTGGAACGTGTAATCTCTCGCTGTAGAAGGATCTTATTACAATGAGGAAGAAGGGAATAATGGGTATTGTGGGACAGTTATCAGTCTTTGCCATATTTGTAGACTAATATTATGGGAAGATAAATGTGCTTTCTCCTTGGCTAAGAGGACACTGAAATTTCCCATGTGCTAAATAAAAATGAGTCTTGATTTGCTACTTCCTCAAGCTACTATGCTCTTTTCATGTCATTCACCACCGATGTTCTAGAAAACAGTAATTCACTCTCAGTACACCGAGCTTTCTACCACACACACACTTACTCTGTACCCACTGCGACCTGACTTTTGTTCCTTGGTATTGTATGAAAAAGCTTTCTCATGGGTCAGACGTGCCTCCACGTCCTCTCTTTCAGCTCTCACGATCTGGCCTGCATTAGTTGCTACTGAAAGTTTGATCCCTTCTAAAAATTCTCTTATTAGTTACATGACTCTTCACTATCCTGTTTCTTCTGCTTCTCTAACCATGACTCTTCTTTCTTTTTCCTTGCTCATCTTACTCCTCTTATATTGTAAATGCAGCATTATCCGTGTGTATAAATTCTTCCATTCTTCTCTACCTATCCCTTGGCAGTTCCACCAGCAGCTTTGGTTAATACCTAAATCGACCTCAATTCTACCCTGTACTCCCTTTGCCTTGTATACAATTAGCCTTATCGCCCCACAGCAATGCTTGCAGTGGGCTCCTGATATGAATCTAAGCACAGCTCTTGTTGGCTTCCAATGACTAACTTGTGTTATGTGACTTCTCTACTGTAGCAGAGCTCTTTTGATTCCGGGAAGCAAAAACTGCCTGTCTACTGCCTGTCTACTAGTAAAAGAAAATGATTCAAGGGTATCTGGGGCTATCAAAAGGAGGGCTGATGCTAGCAACAGACTGGAGAGAGGGACTAGAACTCCTAGAAGAACCAAGCACTATCTGCCCTCTTGCTGGTGCTACCTCTCTCCCTACCTTGTTACCAACTTCCTTCTGGCAGGTTGAATAATCATGGCAGGACATTTTTTCTGTTTCAGCCCTCAAGGGTGAGACTCATGTGTTTCCTCCTCAGTCTCTGTAAGGATGTGCTCAGAAGACAGCAGAAGGACAGTTTCCACAGAAGAAAACCTTTGGGGGAAGTTACCCTACAAAGTATCTATCCCATGAAGTCAGTCATCTCATAAGTGCAAGCTCTAATATATACAAAAACCATAACAGGGTAGAAATAACATCAGACTTGGCATTAAGAAATCTGCCTCTGTATCCCAGACCTGCCATTGTTTTGGTTTCATGATTTGGAAAGTTTATGAGTGCCAGCGTTTTCATCACTGAGTGATCCTTATGTTCAGTCATTATTGTGATAACTGGGTGTCATTATACACAGGAGACTGACTGGCTTAGCACCCAGCACATATTAGACATTCTGTAAATGCTGGTTAAGTCTGGTTGGCCCAGAGGTCCCTAAAGGAAAAAAGACATTGGTCAAGTGAATATGGGCAACCACTTCCCTCAGGGCTGGAAAATAACACAAAAGCCCTGTTTCCAAGTAATCCTCATCTACAAAAGGCAAAGTATTAATGCGTCCATGTGTTCTTCTCTGGGTTAGTTGGCTACGGATATTCTATGCAGTGCTTAATTGGCCTTGCCAGTTCATTAGGAACTGCAGAGCAGCATCACAGCCTTGGAAAGGAAGATGGATTGTGGCTTCCTTGCTCACACAATAGGAAGCTGCACATCAGCTGAAAAGTGCACAAGGCAAAGTTTTCCCATCTTTGTCTGAGAGGGAGAAATATTTTGGTTCAGTTCAAAGCAGACTTTAAGCCTCATTGCGGTATTATGCTGGAGATGATTCTAGGAACAATAGGGATGTCTGGAAGATTGGGGGGGATGCAAGAAAAATTATATCCTCAAACCCAGTGGTATTGATTACATTTGTCTGAGAATGAAAGGAACAACAACCGATTAGTTGGAATTTGTTTCTCTGAAGCTTTGCATTGAGAAAGAGATGATTGTTTGGACTCTTTCAATTCTTAATTTCTCCTAAACTCTGCTCCTAAACCCTGCTGTAGGCTCTGTGTGAATCAGCATGAGACTGAGGTCTGATAATATGCAAGGTGGGGAAAATCAAGGGAAGACAAGTTGCACACTTCCATAAGCTGGTGGGAGTTTCCAGAACTGTAAAAAGCAGCAAGACACAGAATTCTTAGCGACTCCTAGTTTGTGATGCTAACTGTGAAGGGATTGAGGGCCAGCTCCTCATCAATCACTAGGCTCATTAAGTGCTCCCATTTCACTAGTACTCATCAGATAAAACAGGTGGAGACCCTCTAGCACGTAGAAGTACAGGAAATTGGATGTTTTCCATGAGAATATTTTCTGACCTACAGAAGAGCAAAATCATGCAGTCAAACCACACATACACAAACACACAGATATATGCAAGTATATGCATATATACAATATTTTTTATAGAAATTGAATAAAAGTATACATTTTGCTAGGAAGAAAAGAAGATATATCAGTCAAGGTTCAACCAAAGAAACATGATACATGACTAGTAATATATACATGTAACATATACTAACCCCAACATACATATATATGTATGTATATTTGCCTAGGTAAATCAGAAATCCATATGATAGGCCATCAAGGAAAAAAGGCTGGAACTCTTGGGTGTGACCTAAAGCTGCAGTGCAGAGACAGAATTTCTTCTTTCTTTGGAAAGCTTCAACTCCGCTTTTAAGGTCTTGCAGCTGATTGAATCAAATCCATTTATGTTACCTAGGATAATTTACTTTACTTAAAGTGTACTGACTGTGGACCCCATCACATCTACAAAATACCTTCACAGAAACATTGAGATTAGCATTTAGTTAAATAACCAGAGATTGTAGTCTAGCCAAATTGACAATTTGAAAAAAAATCACAGAAATTTAGTGAATAAGTACATAAACTGAAGTGAAGAAGAAATGTCTATCCCACTTAATTCTAACACTTTATTAGTATTGACATTATCATGTTTAAATTACACTGTATTTTGTTTAACAAAACGGATATTCAGTATTACTTCTAGTTTAGAAGCATTTAGCCATTGTGTTTCTAAGTGTATTTAAATAATAAAAAATAATATAACTATGTGTTATGAACCAAATATTTATGGCCCTCGGAAATTCATATGTTGCAATCTTAACCTCTAATGTGATGATATTAGGAGGTGGCTCTTT
Organism: Avahi laniger; assembly: GCA_963575035.1. Classification (NCBI taxonomy): domain Eukaryota; kingdom Metazoa; phylum Chordata; class Mammalia; order Primates; family Indriidae; genus Avahi; species Avahi laniger. The sequence continues at coordinate 26,335 of CAUYSK010032477.1, read as the reverse complement.
TCGAGGTAATTAAGTCATAAAGGTAGAGCTGTCATGCATGGAATTAATGCCCTTATAAAAGGTACCCCAGAGAGCTCTCTTACTCCTTTCTTTCATGTGGGGGTACAAGGAGAAGATGGTAGACTGCAACCTGCAAGAAGGCCTTCTCTAGCACCAATCATGCTGGTATCCTGATCTCAGACTCCAGAACCGTGAGAAATAAATTTCTGTTGTTATAAGCCATGCAGTTTATGGTACGTTGTCATAGCAGCCTGAACGAAGACACTATGCTAGACATTTTTAACATACGTTTGAATTAGCTGTGTGTATTATACTATATATTGTTTTGTAACAGACTTTCCATGAACGAAGTAATAATGATTAGGGGAGTTTTATTTAATATATCATTTAATATTCCCAGGAATCCTATGAAATGGGGGGGGTATTATACCTATTTTGTAATTGGAGAAATTGAGGCTCAGAGAGGTTGAATAACTTGCCTGTGGTCAGAGAATAGGCAAGTGGTGTGTTCCAGACTTGAATGCGGTCTGTTTTGCTGATCCCACTGGGCTACCTTGGCTATGCCTATCACCCATGGATGAACAGGAGGCGCAGTGTGACCAGGATCCATAGCAAAGGACCAAGTCTCACATTGATTGTTCCTCTTTGCTTGTCAGTTATCAATCCAATTTAATTTTAGAATTAGATTGAGTTAATAAAACAGAGCAAGCAAATGCTAAAGACAAGTTCATCTCCCATCCCTCTAGAGTCAGTGAACCAGTCTCAGGGAGGGGTGATGCAGAGGGGAGTGATTGGAGGCTGACCAGACATCAAACAGTGGGAAGGAGAGGATCAGCAGGAAGAATTGTGGAGGGGCTGCATCTAAGAAGAATTAGGAATTCACCTTATAGGGCTGTTACCAAAGATGTTTGTCAAATTTACTGGCATCCTATAAGAACAGTGACCTCAAGAAGAAGGGACCTGGAGATGTCCTAATTATGAATTTGTTCCTGATTATTTAGGTGACATTGGACAAATCACCTTCCCTCCCATTGCCGTCATTTCCTCCCTGACACGATGCTGTGAATTTTATAAAACTTGCTTTCGACTATCTCCAAGGGAAGGTGTGTGGATAAAATAAGCTGGGAGTTGTGAAAATTCTGCAGAAGATGTCTTTTAAAGTGCTATGCAAATATAGAGTGTGATTGTGGATGCAGGATACTGCCTTCGTTTCTTCTGGGTTGAATCATTTTGCGGCTAAGTCATAGGACTGCACTTCCTCTGTTCTTCTATGACCCTGTGGTCTGTCCATGACTTGAGTCTTTGAGCTTTTCAGTATCATGGTAGCCAGCATGGCATCGTTTTTAGCTTGAAGCTTCTGGCTAGGGTAAATTCATCAGCAGCTCCCCTGAAACCACAGCCTAGTACTGTCTGAAATATCTTCTTTATCAAAACATCTAGGATAGAACAGATCCACCAGGGGATTGCATATACAATGCTTTTCTTTGCTGCAGAAAAACTGCATTTTTCAAAAGAGATGCCTTTAGATTTCCTCCCCTCACTTCAGCCTGTTGCTCTCTGTTGCACTATTATTAGAATCAGCTACAGATAAAACATTTGATGAGTTATAGTTCCTTTCTTCCCCTTTTATATTATTCTTATAATCCTCCCAATAAGATCAGCTTAACTTTGATCTGTTTGAAGCAAAGATTCTGTGCTTGTATACATTGACTCCCAATTATCTAGTGAAACAAAAATTTTGGGCATGAGGCTTGATTCCTACAATTGTCAAGTCACAGGAAAATCTCACATTATTGTATTTTGATTCTGAAGTGTATTCCATGCATTTTTCCCTCTTCGGTACTTTGTAACAATATTCAATGCAGGATAATGCAAATTTAAAGAAGTCTATATTCCCAAACTACTGACTAGTGGTGTTATAGGGTGGATTTTTCAAGTTGAACTTTAAATGTCCCAGATTTTTGACAAGCATTACATTACAGATTTTTTCAAATTTATAATGGTCTATTGAGATTCTAAGTAAAACATATCCTAAACTGCTGACTAATGAGAGAGCCAGTAGCTTGGAAAACAGAAGAATAGTTAATAGCATGGAAATTAAAATACATACTTTGCATTCTTGCCTAAATGCGAGGCCACAAGGCCTGTGTGCAGAGGTACCTGCCATCAAACCAGGATTTTCCTGAGCAATAATTTTCAGATATGACCAGCACTTGGCTGAAGCCACAGTCTCATGCATTCCATTTTGTATCCGTCACAAAACTGTGGCTGAAGTCACTGCATGTTGTCACTCGAAATCCCCTACAAAATATTCCAAAGAGACACACAACAGACTAAGGCTAGAATAGTTTTAGCAGGAAATTTAGCAGGAAATGGCAGTCATCCTTACCAACTGTTGTTTCAGTAGATATACATACATGATGCTAAAGAATTAAAAAGTGGCTACTAATTCACTTTTATTCAATTCTCTTTCCAAATTTTTGGAAAAAGTCATCCTGCCCAACTGCACCCTCCACCATTCATTAACTGTGGCCACAACAATGCTGAGTGGAGGAAAGAATTCATGACAATGCCATAAAAATATGTGCCTGGGCAATGCATGATACAGTCAGTAAATACAAGATACCCTCAGCATATGTACCAGGTAGTAAGAGCCAGAGTGCTTCTCAGGGACAACAGCCTGACAGAAACTTGACCATAGCTTAAGCAATGATTTTGCAACATCTAAAGAAAGAATATGTCCAACAAGGAGGTAAAAGTTGTGATATGCTGCAGAAATGATTCCTGTTGTTGAAATATCTCTGCACCCATGCCTTTTGCAGTATAACTTTATAGCTCCTCTTCAAGATAGGAGTCCTTGAATATAAACTGAACTTGTCATCTTCTTTGGCAGAGAGAACGCAATAGAAGTCGTGGTGTTGTTAAAAGATAAACTGAGGTACCTTAAAATTTTGCAGAGTTAATTTGTGCCAACAGTGATTCATGAATTGGGTAGATCACAGGCAGTCTGGGGCTCTGATAGAGGGCATGAGGGGAACGCTTTTATAGGGTAAGTGCAGAAGCAAGGCAAAGAAAATACTTGATTGGTAAAAGTGGAGCAGAAGCCTTATTTGAATCACTCCAGTGGAAAGTCTCTAGTTAGAGGTTAGTTGGCAGTTTCTGACTGGTTATGCTTCAGTTTTATGTTTCTGTTGATATTGGGTTGGGTTTTGTCTTGCTTGCATAGGTACCGAGGGTCCTGGAGCTGCTTTAGCCTGATGACCTCCCAATTATTTTAAATGTGCCACTTCTAAGCCTAGACTTTGGCACTTCCACTTGCTCTACTGGAACCCAGCATGTGAGCAAGCCCAGGCTAGCCTACTGGAGGAGAAACACATAGCTCAGCTCCATGCATCACCCGGTTTACAGCCAGCCAACTGCTAGACATGTGAGTAAGATCACTAACGACATGTCAGCCTCCCACCACCCTGCTGGCTGACCACAGACATGAAAGCAAGCCCAGCAAAATGGGCTGAGCCTTCCCTGGATGAGCAGCACCACTCAGTTGACTTACAAGCTTGTGAGCATGAATAAATGGCTGTTGTTTTAACCTGCGAAGTCTTAGAAGAATTGTTAAGCAGTGATAAATAGCTGATACAGAGGTCATCATTTAAAAAAAAAAGTGGAATCAAGAAAGATTAATGTTATTAGTATGAATACAGCTTTGCCCAAAGGGAAAAACAACCTGGAAAATCAAAACAGTCCTCTGGTAAAGTCACTTGGACTTTGCCAGAGCTCAAGTGAGACATTCCCCAAATTCTGACTCCTGGCCAGCATAGGCAATGTGAGCATTTCAGGCAATGAGAATGTATAGCCCTGTGGTTCATATATATTTGTATTTTGGATTTCTATCTTTTAGTGTAATGAGAGTTTGGTTGATTGTCTTAGACAATCTGTAATGTGATTGTGAAGTTTTCCTTCATGTAGAAATTTGCCCAAGGGAATCTCTAGTGGAAGCACAGGGTTCCACTGATCAACAGGGACTCCTTAAATGCTACAGACACTCTGCAAAGGCAATGCTTTACTTTTTAGGGTAATGGTATCCCATATATCAATAGCAATGTGTACTTAACCAGGACTATTTGTCCCGTGGATATTTGCTTGCTGTATTCAACTTGCTATATTTAGCCTCCTATTTCAGTATGGTAAGAAGACACAGGACCCAATTCACTTTTACATAGACATAAATATTAAAATAGGGGAGGGGTTTTAAACTGCATCCTTGTGGAGTATTAAACACTGCATCTTCCATTAATGGATCATTTCTAGTTTGGGAAGTGATATTAAAATACAGATTTTAAGAAATGATAAACATTACTAGTTGGTTAATAAACTTAAGTTACTTGGTTTTTATGCACATAGTCAAAAGCTGATGAAAGATGAACGAAACTATAGTCTTATCTGACTTTGAATAGATTTGTACATAAAGTAAAAAAAGAGCATAGCAGTTTTCAGAGTCACCATGGTCACGCCTAACGCCTTAACTGCAAGAAATAATGGGATCTACCCGAGGAGCCGGAGAAGGAGTCCCAGAGGAGGGACATTCACCTTGGTTACTGAGTATGGATAAGAGTCGGTCAGGTCCAGAAAAGAGGAACGAGTCTCAGGAAGAGGTACCTGCATATGCCGAGGTCAGAAACACACAAAAGAATTCTTAATTGAACCAAGAGCTACAGTTTTGTGAACATAAGCCACCTGTGTGTGTATTTATATAAAGAGAAAATATGAGTAGGGACTGACACAGCAGGGAAGACCAGTTAGAAATTTTATTAATCAGGATTTTTAAAAGAAAAATTATAAATTAGCTTAATGAAGCAAATAGATAATATTAACTTTATCAGTTAGGGGCTCCAGCTCCCATGTAAGGCTTTGGACAGAGCCTCTAAGAACCCCGGACACAGGAAATATCTAGCAGTATGAAGCAAAAGACTAATTGCAAGGTATTACTTTCCACCCTTTTTAAGGAATCAGGATATATTATTAGACCAGAGGGTGATGAAGCTTTATTATCATTATTGAATGATGTGACTTACGGGAGTTGAATTCCTACACTCTGAGTGACCATATATTATTCTATTTTGGGTTGAGCATTCACACTCTGACCTTATTAGCTGCAAACAGACTCCACATCCACCTCAGCTGTACTTCCCTGGGGAATGGTAAGCAGCCCGTTATTATTCCTGCCTCACAATGGTTGAACGCATGGAATCAGGCAGGGATATTGAGGGCAAACTGTTTTTCTTATTGCTCATTAAATCTCTTACCTCACACTGCCTTAAGTCTGAGTTAGACCCAGCCCTTGGTCAGGGGCCTATAATTAGCTTATTGTCATTGGCTGCCTGTTTGCCTACCTTAATTGTATGACCTGAAATGCTGGAAGAGTCTTCTGGGTTTTGACATTTGCTATGTGGAATCTCCATATATTATTGCCAATTAATGAAATAGGGGAAAAAGACATGAAATTTCGAGTAAACTCAGCTACAATTCCATAGCTGGTCATTGTCAGTCTTCTCTTTTCTTAGTCTGAGTCATTCGGTGTGAGCAGAGTACAAGTGCCATGTGACAGAAAGGGAGATGACTTTTAGGCATGTTCAAAGGTAAACTCTATTGTTGAGTTGAGATGAAAGTCCAAAACAGAGTGCCAGAGACAAATGATGCTTGAAGAAACAATCAGAAATTGAGATGCAGAGGTAGGGAAGATGAGAATGGAGTAATTGTTGGCTTTGATGAGGTAGAGGTTTTCCCAATATATACCCTGGCAACAAAAGCAAGATCCTGACATGTAGTTTTCATAAACTTCCCATATTTTTGCATACCTGGATCCATTTAAAAGGACAAGACAGACAGAAATTGACAAATAATAAGTTAAATGTTTGAATGATACTATCCTGTAAGCATGCCTTTTAGGAAATTTCAACACAGTCTTCAAAGGGGAAGAGGAAGCTTACTTAGAGTATAATGGTTGAGTGCAAGCTCTGGCCTCAGAAAACCAAGTTTTATATCCTGGTGTTGTCATTTATTGGCCAGTGTTCCTTGGTCAAGTTTTTAGTGTTTCTGAGCCTTATTTTTTCCCATCTGTTAAATGGGGAATAAAAATATTACCTACCTTATAAGGCTGTTGTAGTCATCAAAATAAATTGTATAAAATGTTTAACAAAACGTCTAGCATGTTGTGAATGTTGCATGTTTATTAACTGCTACTGTGACTTGGTGATGCTGATGAAGATGTTGATAAAGAAAAATTAGTATTTGTGGGAACTAACGGAGAGAACTTGTCCAGCTAAGTAAAAGCATCAGCTATAGTCTGAAATCCTGCAATAAGAATTTACCTGGTGTAAGACCTTTAATTTCTTTTACAGCAGATTCAGATCTCATGGCATAATTATTCTTACAAATGAATCACTGCTTTGGGTCTTTTTCTGTGGGTTTGAAATCAATCAGCAAAGGGCTAAGTAGTTTGTAGTCAGAGTGTTTCACACAATCTTTCATTAGCAGGTTGTGTTACCTCCTGAGGCAGGATGGAGACCGGCTCTGCCAGGCGATTGTGCTGACACTGTATTCTCAGACTCCTATCTGTACGTACAACAGGTTGGATACAGATTTCTTCTTCTTTCACTTCAATAGATAAATGGCCAAGTTTCTCAAGGCCGTTTTCTGTTCAAACACTGTCATTGTTTCTCCGTGGAGATATAAGCTGATGGGAGGCAGATTGAGGGCAAGTAGGAAGTAGCAGTGCTTCCTGAATAATTCCTTTTCAGCTCTGAGAATAAATTTAGGAATCGAGGAAAAGAAGTATGAGCTCAAAACTCTCAGTGTTTGCAGATTTATTATTTCCAAGCATTCCTAATGTTGAGCCCCATCGCTTCAGGGCTAGCTCAGCACAGTTACATTTTAATAAAATGAGAATTTGAATTGTAGTAACATTTGTGATGTGAATGTTTTTAGTTCATTTGGTCTCAGGCTGCCTGCTGATAAAACAGGCATATTTACTTACTCGTGTGCCAACATTTCTATTAGGTAAAGCGGTCCTGGCGCATTCATCAAACTTATGGCAAAGAGATTTGTGTCTCTATATTAGCCTCATTCATGGAATAACGATGGTCTTCTATAACAAATTGGATCTACACTGTCTTTAGTCTTTAGGCTTATCTCTCATTCCTCCAATACACAAACTTTCTACTTGAATCAGACTTGATTTCGTTTGTGTGCAGCAGGTGGATTCACTGAGATGAGACACAGGTTGAGGGCTGACCCATTACTGCAGGAGTTCTGACCAAGAAAAGGAGTGTGTCTGGAGCCCTGTCTCTATTCACAGGTGAGTAGAGTCCAGACATCATCTTGCTTCCCCAGGTACAGAGTCTAGGCTCCACATTCATTGAACTCCAGCCTACCCACTGCCATGTTTACTTTGCCCAGACCCAGAGAGATTTTCCTTGCACCTCACATGGTTGATTAACATGTTATTGTTTGAACATCCAAGTAAGTTTCCAACATTTAAAACACGGAGTTCTCAGGTAAAAAATATGCAAATTTCTAGCTGAGATCTAGCAAGGCCCATGCCTTCCTTCTTGCACATGGCATCCTTCAGAAGGATCTGAGTAGCCACTCTCTTATTTAGGTGGGGCTCATATTCACTGACTCGCTGCATCCACATTTAGACTTGGCCTTGTAGACATATGAGTTTGTCATTCTTGTTCTAGTCAATATAATTCACGTTTGGTCCACATGTTGGTTCTGGAGCCCTGCTCAGAACCTCACTCTGATTGGCTGGAGATCTGGCTAATTGCTGAGCTCTTGCAGACCTTCTGTTCTAGGTCAGGAGAGAGTCTCTGTCCTCTGGATCTCCAAATGCTTTCTTTCTGTCCTACGTCAGAAAGACAGACTACACTGAATCATGAGAAACTGCAATCAATCACCTGTGTCAGCAGATCGCCATCTAAATCCTCTTCTACCCCCACCCCACACTCCAAACACTGTATACGACCTTCTTGGACATTGATATCGTCCAACTATACAAAACTCATTCTCTGCACACTCATTAGATTTTTGAACAATACTTTCAAAAGTCTATCCTACAGCTTGGTCGATTTCCTAGCCCCAGTTAAGTCCATTCCTAGTTTCCTTCCATTGTTGACTAGGCCACTACTAAAATCCCAGCATGTGTTCTAGCAAGGCCAGGTTGAACTTGCATCAGCTGAAACGATTTTAGCTTTAACAACAAACATTCACTGAATTAGCTTAAACAGTAATCAGATTTTCTTCTCACATGAGAAGATAAACATAGATATGAGAGCCTCCAGGCACCGTACTTCCGGAATCCAGCTACACTTTCCTGAAGATCTCTGGGCTCTGATTTCTGCTTGTTGCGTTCATCCTCGGGTTGGTTGAACGATGACTACAGCATTACAGATAGCAAATCCACATATCTAGGTCATCTGGATGAAAAAGAGGAGTAGCAACTCCCCTGTGTCTCTTTCACCAGCCAAGAACTCTTTCTGAGGTTCTTCCCAGGAGGATATCCTCTTACATTTCATTGACCAGCATTGGGTTTTATACTCCTTCCTACACTAATCAGTGGCAGGGAGAAAGGATAACCTCAATTGGCTTAGAACAGGGGACAGCAAACTTTCTGTAAAGAGCAAAAGAGTAAATGTTTTCAGAGTTGTGAACCATACGGTCTGTGTTTTAACTACTCAACTCTGTTTTTGTAGTGCAAAAGTAGCCATAGACAACATGCACATGGATAGGTGTGGCTGTGTCCAATAAAATTTTATTGACAAAAACACACATTTAGTTTGATGCTCAAGCCATAGTTTGCTGACCCCTGGCTGGTACTGATTAGGATTTGCCCATAGATAGAGTGGCCATATAATTTTTAGTCCAGACTAGGGCACTTGTGACAGCAAAAGCAGATGCTATTAATTATTATCCTTAAACAAAAGGCATAAATTAAGAATGTGCCAGAATCATCCTATGGATCATGTGAAGGAGGGATAAAAACCTGAACAAAATTCGATTCCAACACATGAAAGTACTGCTGCTGAGGTAACCGGTAGTACAATAAATGCAACGAATGGTAGGAGGGAGACAGGAACTTTAGAATGTGAAAGCAGAGCACAAGCTGAGAGCAGAACAAGGATGATGGAAGTGATGTGAAACATGAAACGAGTGTGCCCAGCACAGGGAGAGGCCCCAGGGCTGGAGTATAGTGAACAACGGAGAAAGTATTATGAGTTCAGAGAGAAGGCACCATCCAGACCATGGAAGACCTTCAGCCATGGGAAGAAAATTAGAATTTATCCTTAGTGCAATCACAAGTTGCTGGTTGGTTTGAGTAGAGGCATCTGTTTTATGTTAGGGAGATGATCTGGCTGTTGTGTGGAGGTGCAAGGTGGCAAAAGTGGAGGCAGAGAGGCTGGTTATGATGCAATCACAGTACTATTTTAATACAAGCGAGAGATGATGGTGACTTAGACAAGTTAGCAGTGGAAATAGAGAAAAGTAAACTGACTTAGGGAATATTTATTGAAGAACAGCAAAAGGACTTGCTGAAAAATCATGTATGTGTGTGGGTGTGAGGGGAGCTGTTGCAGGTGGGGTGTTTAAGAGAAAGAGAGAAATGTAGAATAATAATATATAACAACATTTATTATATGTCAGCCTTTCACACATATTGATTCATTTGGTCCGTTTAACAACTCTGTGTATTGATTATAGAATTGAGCCACAGAGAGGTCAAATAACATGACCAAAGCCATCCAGCTGGTAAATGGCAGAGCCATGATCTGAACTCAGGCATCTGAATCTATGTTTGCACTTCTTATGCTATCCTGACTCTTGCGGTGCTTCTCTGGATGCTCCTTGTCCCCAGGCTGTGGCCTGGAGCTGCTGGGTAGATGGAGCTGTAATCTGCATACAGGGAACTGTTCCTTCTTGTGAACCTATCCATCAAATTAGAATGATGCATTTGTCAGCATCACCAAATAATAATATCTCTTTATTCTTGTTTATTTGTGGTTATCTGATCACTATTAAATATGGTTGCTTATTTTATTATGTTATTTCAAGTCTTGGCTGGTTCATTGAATTGGAAGCTGACTGAGAAAAGAAACTAGTATCTTCTTCATTTTGTGTCACCTATAGGTATTTCTATTATTTGCATGCAGTACATATTCAGTAAATATTACTTTATTTGATTTGGAAATCCCTGGACTACTTATTTCCTAACCATTTAATTATTTAATTTAAAACTTGTTAAACTTCTCCACAGTGATTTTTTAGTTAGAGCCCAGAGACAAAACAACACTGATTTGAAAGGCTGGTCTGAATTTTAGCATATTCTTAAGAAATGTAATTTTATCGTTTCCTACTTTTTTAAAGTTTTGTAACATTCTCATTTTTTAAAATTTGTTTTTTAAATTTTAAACTTTTTATTTTGAAATAATTTTTGATTTCCAAAAACTGTCCAAGGAATTCCCAAGAACTTCTCACCTGGACTTCACAAATGCTAACATTTTACATAACCACAGTACAATTATGAATATAGGGAAATTAACATTAATGTGGTAATATCATCTACAAATCTTATTAATATTTTGCCAATTGTTCCACTAATGTACCTTTCCTGGCGAGGGTCAGTACAGGAGCCTACACTGCATTTTGTTATGATATCTCTTTATTATCTGTAGTTTGACACAGGTCTCTAGTCTTTTTAGCTTTCTCATCCTTGACACTTGTAAAGAGTATTGGCTATTTATGTGGTAGACTGTCCTTTGATTGAGATTTGACTGATATTTTCATTATGATCATATTCAGGTTATAGATTTTGAATAAGAATACTACAAAAGTAGTATTGTGTCCTTCTCAGTGTACTATTTTCGGAGGCACAGGATGTCAATTTGACCATTACTGGTTAGGTTGACATTGATAACTTTTCCTGTAAATGTCATTGTATACTTCCTGTGATATTTCTACCCATAACCAATACATATCATGGTTTCTTCTTCACTCAGGTGTAATCTGGAGGTTCAATGCTTTCTATCATCATCATCATCATTATTATATCTATCATGTATTGAGTTCCAAGAATGGGCCATTCTTTTTTTAATATATTATTTCTAATTGATGAAATAAACCCATGACAGAGGTATTCCTCCCCATTTTACACAAGAGAATAGAAAACTTTCTCTTTACTTTCATAATTCAGCTAGTTGTCCTAGGTTATCTAGCAGGTGACCTGAATTCATATACTGGTGTGGCTGATGCCAAAGTCCATTCTTTCCATTACACCCTGTAGCTTTTTTAGTTTTGCAATTTTTAAAACAGGACTATTAACAAGACGGTCTTTTTAAATTTTGAGATGTGGTACCTTTTCTTTCTATCTTTAAACATAGCTTCAAAATTCTGATAAATGCAGAAGAAATAATGATTTTGATATAAGGTGGAAAGCAAAGGCTTTTGCTGATTAACTGAACATGCAAGCCATCTCCAGCAAATGAGAAATTAAGAACAATTTTCAGTTCTCCTAAATCTGTAAGTGCTTTTCAACAGACTATCTTTGAAGGCTTCTGGGTTGAATAATTTTTCCACGGGTCAAATAGCCAAGCAAAAACCATCGAGTGTAGAGCCAGTGGTTAAGAAATACAAGGGCTGCTGAGTTCTCTCCAAGAAGCCAGGGTCTAAGTACAGTGTTCCAGTTTCCAGACAATCACTACTTGATAATTCACTTGTGAATTTCTGTACACTATTAAAGCTTTGGTTTCAAAAAATAATAAGTTCATAGCATGTTCTCCATCTATTTGATTCCCTAGGCTTCTATTGCCCAGAGTCTGTAGCTAAGTTGGAAGAGAATTTGGGTGAAGTCATTTCACTTACAACTCTGCAATCCTGAATGGCAAATGTGATAGGTCTAACAGTTATGGGTGTTAGAACACTTACGTGATTTTTGACAATTCATGTTAACTACTCTGGGTCTTGGTTCTTTTTTCTTAAATTGAGATAGTTGGATTAGATGGCCTCTAAAATCCCTGCTATATTTAATACATTCATATTGAATTCATATATCTCATATTGAATCTATGGGTATCATATAGATATATATTGTATATCATACTGTGTTCTTATACAACCGAATATATTTAAAATGTTCAATTTATCTTATTAGATACCAACCAACTAAAGGATATTTCACCTCAATTTCATTCTATTGTGACTCTAAAATCCTATGACAACTTCAGCTGTGGTTTGTTCTGTGTCAGTATTCACCACAATGCCTCTCATGAAACAGGCAGACATTCAAGAGATTTGTAATAAATGAATAAATGTTAAGCATTTCCCTCATATGTCAGTGTCTGGGTTGCCTCTTTTGTAGCATACTTTACGCCCATGAGGATGCTTCTTTGAAGTGGTATTTTTGTATTTGACCCTTCCATTAAAATTACTTTATAGAGGAGAGGAAAATAATCACACAAGCTTAGACATCATCCATGGCTCTTTTTTATCCAGAGGAAACATTTCAAGTTAATTACCATGGTATGACATGTTGTGTATTGTCTCTGCTACCTTTTTCACTTTCTCTTTTGCCACTTTTCACTGCAAACTTTGCATGTAAATAACATCAATCTGATTCTCCTTCTTTGTTGCTTCTAACCTTTTACTTTGCTCACTCTTAGAGTACCTTGGAACTTGGGGGTAGATGTTCTCTTGCCTGCTTGCTTTGGCTAGGAATTCCAGTACTATGTTAAATAGAAGTGGTGAAAATGGGCATCCTGTCTTGTTGCATTTCTTAGAAGCAATGCCTTCAACTTTTACCCATTCAGTATGATGTTGGCTGTGGGTGTGTCATACATGGCTTTTATTACTTTAAGGTATATTCCTTCTCTGCCTGGTTTGTTGAGGGTTTTTATCATGAAGTGGTACTGGATTGTATCAAATGCTTTTCCAGCATCTATTGAGATGATCATATGGTTTTGGTTTTTAATTGTGTTTATGTGGTAAATCACATTTATTGATTTGCGTATGTTGAACCATCCTTGCATCCCTGGGATGAAACCCGCTTGTGTTGAAATTCACTTGTGGTGAATTATCTTTTTCATGTACTTTTGGATTTGGTTTGCTAGTATTTGTTGAGCATTTTTGCATCTATGTTCATCAGGAATATTGGTCTGTAGTTTTCTTTTTGTGTTCTTATTGTGCCCTTTCCTGGCTTTGATATCAGGGTGATACTGGCTTTGTAGAATGAGTTAGGGAGGATTCCCTCCTTCTCGATACTTTGGAACAGTTTCAGTAGCATAGGTGCCAGTTCCTCTTTGTAGGTCTGCTAGAATTCAGCTGTAAATACTCCTTGATACTTACCTCTTCTTTCAAAATGTATATTTTGAGTACTTTATAAATCATCCAAATGCCCATTAATGTTGTTGGTTTTTGTAATTTTCTGTCCCTTCTGGGGCAGAAAATCAACAAAGAAACACAGCACGTAAACTGAACTCTAGAACGAATGGACCTAAAAGACATTTACAGAACATTCTACCCAATGACAGTAGAATATACATTCTTCTCATCAGCATACAGAATATTTTCCAAGATGGCCTATATATCAGAACACAAAACAAGTCTCAGCAAATCTTAAAAAGTTGAAATCATACCATATGTCTTCTCAGACCACAGTGGAATAAAACTAGAAATCAATTCCAATAGAAATTCTCAAAACTGCACAAATACATGGAAATTAAACAACCTGTTGCCGAATGGTCTTTGGGTAAATGATGAAATCAAGACGGAAATCAAAAAAAATTTTGAACTGAAGGACAATGGTGATGCAAGTTACCAAAATCTCTCACATACAACAAAAGCAATGCTAAGAGGGAAGTTTATAGCACTAAATACCTACATCAAAAATACAGAAAGATCACAAATTAACAACCTACCAACACATCTCAAGGAACTAGAAAAACAAGAACAAACCAAATCCAAAGCTAGCAGAAGGCAAAAAAATAACAAAGATCAGAGCAGCACTAAACAAAATTGAAATAAACAAAAATTACAAAGGATCAATGAAACAAAAATTTTGTTCCTTGAAAAGATAAACACAGTCAATAGACCACTAGAAGATTAACCAAGAAAAGAAGGGAGAGGATTCAAATAGGCTAAATCAGAAATAAAAAAGAAGACATTACAACTAATACTTCAGAAACACAAAAGATCATCTGAGACTATTATGAACATCTCTATGTACAAAAACTAGAAAATCTAGAGGAAATGGATAAATTTTTGGCTGTTTTTTGTTTTTGTTTGTTTTAAATCTTTGCTACTGTGACCATTCTCATTCACAGTACATAGCAATATAAGAAGAAGTAGTATACTACCAACTCATTCATAATATATATAGTAATCATAGCATATTGTCAACACAGTAGTATATTACCATTGCTGATCACATTATAGACCAAGATAATATTTTCAAAATTATATTACCAATAATTAATGGAGAAACAAATGATTAATGGTAAAATATTAGTAATCCATCAACCGTAAGGATGATGCACAATCTTGTCCTCTCAGGTCTTCAATATTCTATCTTTTGATGATATTTTCCTCCACCCCATCTCATTTTTCCTCTCCAGTGACCATATAATTGAATATTCATCACCACTTCTGAACACTCTGGAATTCTTGACTTTAGGTATCTAATTCTCTCATCACCAATCTTATCCTTCCAGCTTATTTATTCCATTACTCTTAAAATGATAATTTTTAAATACCATGAAGTTGTTTCTTCCACTGACCCTATTATTTTATGAATATCAATCACTTTCTTCTTTTCTTGCCCAGCTCATATTTTATGTTGCATCATTACATCATTACATAGTTACAGTTCTCTCTGTCTCTCTGTCTCTCTGTCTCTCTCTCTCTGTGTTTCTTTTTTGTTGTACTTACCTGAGAAACCTCCCAACCTGGTTAGACCCAACTTTCCACTTAGTCTTTGCATGAACCTAAGGAGAGTCTTATGTTTACTGGATACACACACACACACACACACACACACGGTTAACAAGGTTGATTGTGTCTACACCACTCCTTTGAAACCACGCTTGGCAAGGTCAACAATATTCTTGTCAAATTAATGTCAATTTTTTAGCCCCTTCTTACCAGCTCTCTCAGAAGCCTTTGATGCAACTGATCACTGCTTCCTCTGGAGATGCTGTTTTCACTGTGCTGATCAATTTTCACGCTTTTTGTTTTTCTTCCTGTTTCCCTGGATGCTTCTTCTCAGACTCTTTTGCAGGCTGCTTTCCAACCCCTTTTAACCTCTTGGAGCTCCTTGGGGTTCCATCCTAGTTTCTCTTCTCCATCCTTGTGACACTCATGCTCTTGATTATATTGTCCAGGCTCATATTTCTAAAGACAATTTATTGTGAAAAAATTACAAATTTTTTCCTATAATTCTGTCTCTCCCCTGAGCTTAATTCCTGTATCATACTGCCTACTTGTCATTTCTAATCAGGGTGACTAATAGACATTTCATACTTAATATGCCCAAATAAAACATTGAAATTCTTCCCTCATTGTCCCCCAAACTATATCTTCCCAGTATTTCCCATTTTATTGAATTATACCACCATTTACCATGTTACTCAAGCCCTAAACCTCACACACTCTGAAAAGTCTTTTCTGACTATCTAATCTGGATATCTACACACTTTTATTTTAAGGTGTCTAGGATTCAGCTCCATGGATGCAAGGGCCTGGTTATCTCGCACAGGGCCTAGCAAACTAAACTGCCTGTCATACAGTAGGATCTCAATAGTGTTAGAAATGAATAGCTAATGAATGAACATGCATTTCACATAATGAAATTCTGTAAATATTTTTTATAAGTCTTAAATGGAGGATTTTTTATTTTAAAAAATTAGTTCTGAAAACAATAGGCAAACCTATATATCTTAGTTATAAATAATTTTAAAATGCATATGGATTTAATGTAGCATATGAAATTTGCTTGTTCTCCTCTGTAAGCATACAATATGATGTTCTCTTGAAATGCTAAGAGAATAAATGATATTCTCTTAAGCTAATAAAAAATATATTACCAACTAATGGGGAAACAAATGTTTAATGGTAAAACATTAGACACTTTGCAATAAAAAATAATGACCTCTAAAACAACTGTTATATAACATTTTTCTAGAATTGCTTACAGATGAAATAATACATGATATATTTTTTATATATGAGTATATATATATTTTTATAAATATATATTTACTTTATATATACAAATATATCTACTTTATATATAAATATACATTTTATAAAATATAAAGCACAAAATATGTATTTTATACGTATATATTTGCATATATATATGATGTAAGTATGTATGTCAAAATATTTTCATTTGTAGACTGTAAGTGAAGAAATATGAAAGAACTAGTTGGCAAACTCATAATTAGTGAAAGAGTTCAGGTAATGTATCAATAGAAAGTGAGAATAAGTCTGTAGATTCTTTATTTACCAAATTAATATGTAGAATCAGTGGGTGCTTTCTGTTAGAGAGGACAAGTAAATACACATTTTAAAAGTGCATCCTCATGAAACTAGACTAAAAAAAAAAGGTAAAAAGAATATTAGCTAAAGGCATATACCCACAAGAAAAAAGACCATGGGAGATATTTTGGAAACGGTAAGCAGAGGGGACAAAGGTACCTGGAATATTATCAGACCTGGAAAGTGTAGATGCTAAGCCACCAATGGGGCACACTGAGACACAAGCTAATGTATACTGTGGGCCCCTTGGAGGCTCAGGAACTAATGAGACTTGGCACATGGGGATGATCAGATAGTGGGTGATCACGGATCTTAAAAAAGAAAGAGTGATTGAAAGCCTATATAGATGCCCAGAGTGTGTCCCCAACTTCACCCTCATGGGCAATTGTCCTTTCCTACTGTGTTGGTTGACAGATTATTTTCTGGGGAAATGACAGTAGGAACCTCCAGGCTCAGTTAAGAGAGCTGGCACAAAAAGAAGGAAACAAGCACATGGTAGCCACTGACTTTTGAGATCCTCAGCTTTCTTCTTTCTCAGTGGCTCTTGGAAGGCTAAGAACCAGTTTAGGCCCTCCAGGCAGGAGATCTTAAATGGCTTTTCTGGTGAATTTGACCAGTCCAGAATAAAAAACTGTAATCAATACTATACCATTGGGGAGGAAGGGTCCAAAGAATATGTTTTAGTGAGATCATTCCACTGGGAAGCCGATCTCACTGGTATGCACTGTGTTTCTTATCAGCTTCTTAGTTTCCCTTTCCAAAAAATGAGGAAACACGAAAGATCAAGGCCAACACAGTAATCATTAAAGAAACTTGGAAGAAACAAACTATTTCAAGAGATATTAAAAAAAAAAAACTCACAAAAAATCCACCAAGAATAGGAGTAAATAAAATAACATTTAGAGAATAAAATAGAGCTTTAGGAAATCATGACTAGGATTTTAGAAAAACAAAATTTCACAGAAGTATTAGACAATAAAAT
Source organism: Avahi laniger (assembly GCA_963575035.1). NCBI lineage: Eukaryota > Metazoa > Chordata > Mammalia > Primates > Indriidae > Avahi > Avahi laniger. The sequence goes on along the minus strand of CAUYSK010032477.1, from coordinate 8,769 downwards.
CGAAGAAATATTTCTGAAAATAAAACCAAATGTCAAAGAGATAGGAAATGGAAGAGGGAAAAAAAGAAAATGTTAAAGGAAGTGTCTAGAAAATACAATAGCAGAGGAGTTTTAGAAAAAGAGAAAATGTGTGCAAAAATGAAATAATTCCATAATGTAAAGGCTCATGAGGGACTCGAGTTGACTCATTCAGATTTGAAGGGCCCACTGAGTATCCAACAAAATGGATGAAAGTCAATTCACTGTGAAATTTCAGAATGCATGAGAGAAAGAGAACATCCTAAAAGCTTCCAGAGGGAGCACAGCTGGTTAATGCAAAGGACCAAAGGTCTGAATGGCAAAGTGTTTCTTAACGGAGACACTAAAGACTGGAAGCCATAGTAGAAATACCTTCACCCTTTTGAGTGGAAATAATTTCCCACTTAGAATTCTATGCTCAGTGTCATTATCTGTGAAGTGTGAGGGCAGAATAAAGGCATTTGTACGCACCCATGGCATATAGAAAAATTACTTCTCGTGCACTTCTTTTCCAGGAAGCTACTCAAGAATATGCTCTACCAAAATACAGTAGTGAGGCAAGAAAGAGGAAGAAATGGAATTTGGAAAACAGTGGATCCAACAGAAGAGAGAGATCTCCAGCTCTAGAGAAAGTTCAAGAGCATAAATGCATGACAGGAGTCCCCCTTGAAATATGCCTAAAGAGTACACGTCTCCAGGAAAAACTGCTTCCCCAAAATGAATGTGGTAGAACACTTCATGTTTTTGAATGTCTTGAGAGAATGTTGCACCACTGGGAAAGAATCTAGAGATGAATTAAAGAGTAGTACATAATTATGTTCTGCCTCCTCTCCGCACCCTCCCCCCAAAAAATCCCACCCAAACAAACAAATAGAAACAAGACAATTATAATGCTAGGAAGAATAAAAAGTTGATCAGGAAAATTAAACTATTGCTCAACTGTCAATAATATTTACATAGAAATAATAATGTAAATATTGATCAAATATAAATTAAGAGATTGGAAGATCAAATAAAAATGAAAAGATTGGAAGGATGGGTGGGGGGATTGTGAAAGGAAGCTTAGTTTGTACTTTCTTTAGGAGAAAATCAATGGATAATTCTTAAAAGTGAAATATCAATAAATAGTAATATAAGCAGATTATTTGGAAGCGTAGAAGCAAATACCAAAAGGATTAGCTCTAAGAGTTGCAGGTGGATGCTGCCGGAAATCAGGAAATGTAAAGGGGGAGGGGGATGGCATAGCATTTCTCCTGGTGTGGAGCTATTTGACTCTTTACTCTCTGTATGTGTGTAAATTTTCATAAAAATATAAACTTACTGACAATAGCAACAAATAATTATCGGAGAGAAATATTACTTTACCATAATAACAAAAATACCTAGAGACAACATGAAGAAAAATATGTTGTAATCAGGTGAAGACAATTTTACCAAAAGCATACAAAAACATAAATTAATGAAGAAATGTATCATTTTCCTGAATGGGAAGACTGAATATCTTAATTATATCTATTCTTTAATTTATTTGCAATTTTAAGATAATATCAATTAAAATATTAAGGGTAGTTTTCAGACTTTAGTATAATGATATTAACCCACATAATAAATCAGATAATTTTGGAAAAAGCAAAGTAATGGGGGAGGTCTGCCTTTTCAATTATAAAGAGTTATTTTAAAGTTAGAGTTAAGGCAGAATGAAATTGACACATTAGCCATGAAACAGCTCAACGGCAAACAATAAATAACATGGAAAAAATTGATAGTTTACATAAAAACTTATATAAGTAACACGAAAATTAGTGTTTGGAAATTTGATATTTGAAATATTAGGTTTGATCTTATAATATTTTAGAAAATGTATTTTCAGTAAAGTGTTTCAAGTGTTACCATTAAAAATATTTAGACAAAATAAGCAATATTTTAAATTGACTATGTGGTTAAGATGAATTTTCTAAGCATAAGAAACAATAGGAGCAACCTCACCACAAAGATTAATAGGCTGCACAACATAAAAATGAAAACTTTTGAATGTCACACAAAACAAAACAGAACAAAACACCCTGTGCTTGCTCAGTCCGTCAGATCTGACTTCAGGTCAAGAAGGTGGGGGTTGGCTATTACGGTGGTAACCCTGTATCCCCAGCCAGTGATGGGCACATTGCTCTGGCTTGCACAACCCTTTCCCCACTCTCACTCCTCCATTATTAAATGAAGAGATTCATGATTGATTGATTGATTGAATGAATGAGTGAATGAGTGGATAAATAATATACCTCTACTAGACATAGAGAGTTGGCCCTGGTGGTTGTCTAGGGGGGTTAGAATAGGAAAGTGAAAAGAAATAGAAATGGATGGAATAGAAGTATAATTATATCTTTGGCCAGAGGACCAATAAAAAGAGATTCAATTAAAGGGCTATAGAGAGAAATAAGAAAAGGCAAAGAGACCAAGGAAAATCATAGAAATGCATCATTATATTATGGGAAGGCTTTTAAGTCAGAAACTCTGGGGTTAAATCTTAGGTTCATCTCTTATTGGCTACGTAATCTTAGACTTACAGTAGAAAATAGACATAACAGTTCTCTCCTGGTAGAAATGAAATAATATGAAATTTTCTTGGTACGGAGTAGGCCTGTAGATAGATAAAGGAAAAGAGAATGACAATTTCAAAGAGAAACAGATAAAATAGAAAACTAGTTTTTGATGATAGGCAATATCAACCCAAAGTATTGGAAATATAAAGTATTGTTTCAGGGGAGAGAGATGTGAAAGCCACTGTCTTGAGTAATAAGAAAGCAAGCATTTTTGCCACTGTGACACCCTACCTTTGCTTGCTGGCAGTGCATCTAGGTTTTATTAGCAGCAAATGGGTAAAAATTAACCTTAACTATTAAGTCTATATTGAACAAAATCCTTTTAAACTAAGTTTAATTGCCTGTCACACTATTTACTCAAATTACATAATGTTGGAGTCCAATGAAAGGATTTTAATAATTATTTATGGCCCTTGATTTTTTTTTTAATTTTGTGAGAGTCTGGGGAGCAGTGTTTTTTGGTTGATGTGAGGGACAATGGAATGGAGAAGTGCACACTGGTTTTGTTTTTGAGGCCTAGGCAAATGTTAAAGAATATATCTTGACATTCTTGTCAATGAGATAGTTTGGTTGAGACTGGGCTTTGAAGACAGATGGTCCTGAGTTCAAATCTCAATTTCAAGACTCACTAGCTTAGTGACCTTGGAACTGACTGTTAATGAAGCTATGGGAAACACATTGTTCTCATCTGGGAAGGAAACTAATGATAGAGATTTCCTAGGATATTGTAACAATTAATGATAATATATGTAATGTTCCTCACACATTACTTGTCTCTAGTGAGAAGTTGAGATTTCAAAGATTCTTTGAGAGTTACAGTTAGGCTAACAGGCATTTGAAAAGAAATTGCTTAAAAATGCTTATCCATGTGCCACTGCAATTGATGTATCGCTCAGATTGTGATATAGATTTTTCTGGGCAAGGCTGCAAGGGATTTTTGCCTCCTCCCTTAAGGTTTTATCATGACTGTTTTGCTTGTTCTCTGTTTGTGCCAGAAGCGGTCAGGAAATATTTCACCAGTGTGGAAAGATGAGCCTCCAATTCTGACAACCAGCAATTTCCTTCTTCCAACACATCTTTTGGACATAAAGTGAAGAGTTAGAGAAGTACATATACCTCATTCATCACAGCTTCAGAGAAGCCGATTCTGTCATTCTAGAATCAAAAATGAGCATTCGACTTGAGGAAAAAGAGAGAAATCAATTACACGGGTGGCATTAAAGCATCATAACAAAGAAACGGAGAAATAGAATGAGATCTTATATTTTCTTTAAGTTGAAGAAGCTAAGCTTCCATTCTTTATCCTTGGAAAGAACATCAATGAGATTGATTGGGAAAAGCCAGTAGAATGTTAAAATTATACAGCATTTTTGCAGCTCAGCTGTAATTCATGCACACAATGGGCTATTACCTATGCATTGTTCTAGGAAAGAAAAAAAATAAATTGCTTCTTCTCTTCCCTCCTTCCTAAAAGCCTGATCAGTGATTTATCTTTAAACTTACTGCAATGAGTAGTTTCATTATCACTTTTTTATTTTGTATCTCCTTCCCTCGTTTTTTTTTTCTTGAGGGAATGAAATGAAAAATTTAAAAAGTTGCTGATTTTTAAAGTTCTCTTTGGGCATGGCAGCTACTGAAAGATTAGTGTGACTTCTGTCAGTGCTTTCTCTGGACAGTCTTTTGGTGTTCACATCTTTCAGAGAGCAAATTGGTTACCTGTCTGGCCCAATGTTAAATAAAGAGGGAACTGGGCGTAAGAATTCTCATCCTCAATATTTATCAGTATATGACTCTATCAGATCTATACATCCATCAAAGACAGTTTATTTTTGCCTGTACTGGAGAAAGGCTTGGCACTTTGCTTTAGCATACCTTATGGTAATCCTCTTTTGGGAGATTTTAGAAAGTCACTTAACCTAGCAGTCCCCAACCTTTTTGCACCAGGGACCGGCTTCATGGAAGACAGTCCTTCCACGGACTGGGGTAGGGTTGGGGGAGATGACCTCGGGATAATTCAAGCGCACCACATTTATTACATTTGCAGCGCCAGCATTATCACCTCCGCTCCACCTCAGATCATCAGGCATTAGATTCTCACAAGGAGCAACCTACATCCCTCGCATGTGCAGTTCACAGTAGTGTTTGGGCTCCCTTGAGACTCCAATGCCATGGCTGATCTGACAGGAGGTGGAGCTTATGCAGCGATGCCAGCGATGCGGATGAGTGAAATACAGATGAAACTTCCCTGGCTGGCCTGCCACCCATCTCCTGCTGTGCAGTTAGGAGGGTGGGGGCGGCAACGCCACACCAGCGGCACACCCACACCGGTGCTGGTCCATGGCGGCAGGGCGCGGGAGGGGGGCGGTGGTTGGCTTGGGGGCGGCAGACTTAACCAACAAGCATTTATTGAGACTCTGCTATGTTCATTGTACTCTTTAAAGGCTCTGAGCTAGTTTATTGTACTGGTCAGAGACCTCACTATTTTTGTCCCAAGAATTAATTCTTCCCTGTGGATAACGCTGATCTCAACCACAGCAGGTGCAACAGAAGAATCTAAATGATCTGCCCTTAGGCGGATGCATGCTCAAATAATGGCACATAAACTTAACTATTGTGTTATGTCGAGCAAATTATTAGTGGGAAATGGGAAAAGTATCAACTCTCTGGCAAGTATGACTTTTTAATTAGAGTCTGAATTAAGTGTTCCTCCTCTATACTCCTTTAGAACCTTACAAATAACTTTATCATGTACACTTATGGTTTCTAAAGGTGTTAATTCACAAGTCTAGCTCTATTAAACCATGAGATCCCCGAGGTTTGGGTGCGTGCCTTATTCATCTTTGTAACCTGAGCACTTAGTGCAGTGATGTGTACCTCCTAGGCCCTAATATGATTTGGAAATTCAATGTTAAGTGTAAATCAGGTTCCTGGAATTCAGAGCCAGGAAGTGTTAGCCCTGGAAATGATTATTAGTCCATTGCTATGTACAATAAAATATTTAAACAATTTTCTATTGATGCATATTTATGCGTTTTTTGTTAAATTTTCGCCATTATGGATAATACTACATTGGTTATATATATGTTTATGTTTTTGCAAACTTGTCTGATTATCTCCTTCATGTATGTGCTTTTTTAGCAGAAGCATTTTTGAAACTAGAGATTTGCAGTTTAGAATGTTGTATATTGCTACAATTCCCTCTTGCATATCATTGAGTTTTCTTATAATCCATGTTCGAAATTTTTCTTCTGTCATTTTAGTGTTCAGAATTTGGTTGATGTCCATTGCTAGACAGCTGGTGTTCCCCTTTGGGGATGTGCTTTCCATTTGATTTTTCATACTTCCAGAGTTCTTTCGCTGATTCCTTCCCATTTGGATCAGCTGTTGCTCCTTACCTTTAGATTTTCATTTGGATAATGATGGGCCCTGTTTAGTCTCTGAGCCAGTCAGTGGTGTTTGTGGGTAAGATTCCACTACACCCGTAATGATGGGTCATTAGATGCAGTAAAAGGGTGTGCAGAATGACCTCCCTGTTAGTAGGTGGCGCTTGCTGGGAGGAGCAAGCTGCAGTGTTTTGGGGTCCTGTAACCAGCTCTTGTTCCTCTGTAGAGGTCCTCTAGTGCCTCGGGTTGTGGGTGAGGCCCTGGGACTTCCAGGTGTGTCTTTATTCTCCACCTTAGTGGGGGCAGGTGGGGAGTGAGATTGGACGGAGCTGGGTTGAGTGAGCCTGCCCTCACACTCCACAAATGTTGTTAGCAGGGGTCAAAGGTCTGTTCTCTGCTTCTGGACAAAGCTGCCAGGGAGGAGCTGAAATGGCCCCACTCAGCAGAAAAGTCTACATGTGGGGGTGGGCCTGTCTGAGACTCTCAGTCTGGAGCAGGCCTCTCTCTTTTTCCCCCTCCCCTATTCCGAAGTTTCTACTGGGCCTTTGTCAGCAGGCAGGACCTCAAGCAGACGGCTCTCCCCTGGCTGTGATGCAGGCTAGGCTGGGAGGTTCCCTACCCAGGATCGCAGCCTGAGCTGGGAGCTCAGCCCTCCCATGGGAGGAGGGTTGCCCTCAAGCACACTGATCTGCAACTGAAGGCACATGCACCTCAGTAGGCTCGTTCACAAATATCCCTTCTGTGCCCCCTGGCAATGCAATCAAGATCTGGGTGTAGGGGATCTGGTCTATAGGCTTGTCCCCTGAGCCGTGGAGATCAATCAGTGACCCTACCAGGGAGAAGGGTGCAGGTCTCAAGTAACCCATGAGTGCCCAAGCTGGATTGATGTCTCTCTGCCTCAGAATTTGCCCTGCTCTCCTGGAATCACCAGGCAAGCAGCACCTGAGAGGGTTAGCAGGTAGAGAGCTCACAGTCTGAGTACCCCTCAGTCTGCTCTAGGACCCCAAAAGGAAAGATCCCATTTCCTGCAGATGCTTCTAGGTGGCCGCTAAACTGTCTCTCCCGGTAGCTGTGAGTAGGGAAGGGGAAGGGGAGAATGAAGCAATATGGCACCTGCTGATTGGCTTGGGTCTGCGGGGTGGGAAGTGCCCCGAGGGAGCTGGGAGCCTGCTGCCCTGTCCACAGTAGGCTCACTGCTCACTGGCGGCAGCTGTCTCTGGGCTGGTGTTAGTGAGTCTCTCCCACCACTCAGGAGCCCACCCACCAGCAGTCCGAGATGCAGGGCAGGGAAAATTTAAATGCTACACTTACCCCTGCTGCTGGTCTCCAAGCCTCTCCAGGGTGTTTGTCCTTCCAGTTCTCCTCCCAACTTCTTCCTGTGTAGTCTCCTGTAGTTTTAGGCATTCTTCCTTCTGATCCTCATCTAATCTATGTTTGTCTGCCTGTTTATTTTTTTTCACTTTCTTCTAAATCTATCTTTCTTGCAGAGACACTCTGGCTGGCGTTTTTTCTTATCCGCCATCTTGCCCCTCTCCGGATGAGCTTTTTTTACTTAGCAAAATGCAGCTGAGGCTCATCAGTGTCATTTCGTAAAGCAATAGCTTTTTGGTTTTTATTTTTCACTGATAAGTAGTACTCCTTTGTAGGCTGTATCACAGTTTGGTCATGCATTTGCCAGTGGAAGGACTTGGGTGTTGTTTTCCAGTTTAGCTATTGCAGATACAACTGCTACAAACCTTTGTGTACATGTTTTCATGTGAATATAAGTTTTCACTTCTTTTGGATAAATATCTAGGAGTATGTTTGCTGGATCATATGGAAAGTGTATTCAACTTTAAAAGAGGTCAAACTATCTTTCTTTGCTGACTCTATGATCTTATACCTAGAAAACCCCAAAGATTCTGCCATGAGACTACTGGAATTAATAAACAAATTCAGCAACATCTCAGGTTACAAAATCAATGTGCAGAAATGAATAGCATTCCTACACATCAACAACAGTCAAACTGAGAACCAAATTAAAGACTCAATACCCTTCACAAAAGCAACAAAGAAAATAATGTGCCTAGAAATATACTTAACTAAGAAGGTAAAAGATCTCTACAGGGTGAAAGAACTATGAAACACTGAGGAAAGAAATAGCATAGGACGGAAACAGGTGGAAAATGATACCATGCTTGTGGGTTGGCAGAATCAACATTGTTAAAATGTCTATACTACTCAAAGTGATCTACAGATTCAATGCAATTCCTATTAAAATACCAACATCATTTTCCACAGATATAAAAAAAATAATTTTATGCTTCGTATGGAACCAGAGAAGACTCCGTATAGCAAAAGCAATCCTAGGCAAAAAGAACAAAATGGGATGCATCAATTTACCAGACTCTAAACTATGCTACAAGGCTACAGTAACTAAAATATCATGGTACTGGCACAAGAACAGGTACAATAGACCAATGGAACAGAACTGAAAACCCAGATATAAAACCATCCTCATATAGCCATCTAATCTTTGACAAAGCAAACAAAAACATACACTGGGGAAAAGAATCCTTATTCAATAAATGGTGCTGGGAAAACTGGATAGCCACATGTAGAAGACTGAATCAGGATCCAAACCTTTCACTTCTCACAAAAATCAACTCACGCTGGATCACAGATCTAAACCTAAGGAGTGAAACTATTAGAACTCTAGAGGAAGAAGTTGGAAATTCTCTTCTAGACATTGGCCTAGGCAAAGAATTTATGAAGAAGACCCCAAAGGCAAT
>CAUYSK010032473.1:0-27947 GCA_963575035.1 Avahi laniger | reverse complement strand
ATTGCTCCCCAAACAGCACAACTTGATGAAGCCACTGGGAAGCTCAGAGTTGACAAGCCCCACCCACGCACACGCTCAGAGCTTCCAATGCTTGTTTAAGACCACTGCTGTTCATCCGGAGCAGACAGCCAGGGATTCCCTGGTAGCAGAAGAAACCAAACCAGACAGGCAGATGCAATGTAGGATTAAACAAATAAGTCGTGGTTCGGTGACTTGATGTGTGGAAGCTCACTGACCCCACCCCACGGTCAGATTTGAAAGCAATAACATCGTCTATTGGGAGAAACTAAATAAGTAAAGGTCGCCCTGTCTAGTTCTGCTCACCAAAGCAAATAAAAGATAAACAAATCGTTGAGCACGTCTATAGCCTGGACATAACCCTCCACCGCTCACATTGCAGGATTGGTATGTGAAGACATGTCAGAGACCGGGGGTATAACCATGAGACAGTTAACCTCATCAATGAATGGGTCCCACCAGAGTCCCTGTTGTTCTGCATGTCTGCGGGGCGCCTAACGGAGGTCGAATGAAGAACCCCAGCACTCTCCTAGCGGGAGAAGTCCCCAGAGGTGGCCGAGAAAGCCCAGGTTCATGCTGCCCTTCCGCACCACACCGCGCCTCCTGCCTAGACCGCCTGGAAGCGAGTGCCGGCGGAACTACACGACACAAGCGGACAGGGCGCCGCCACTTCCCGCCCCTCGGGAGCGCAGGGTGACGCTCCTGCAGACGTCACGGCAACGGCTGGGGGCGGGCGGATGCGTTCTAGCTGTTACCCAGGGGAGGGCTGGGCGGCGGTAAAGATCTCGCCGGGGGAGGGGCCGGGGCGGGTCTCTGGCTCCGATTGGCCAAACGATCATGCTTCTCCCCGCCCCTCACGTCTCTTGCCAATAGCAACCGGGCCCGCTGTGCATATGCGCAGGAGTTAAGGCGGAGTCCCGCTCGGCAGCGGGTGAGTCCTGGGGCTCGGACGGAAAGGAAGAGCAGCTGCCAGAGAAGGGAGGGAGCCCCCAAGACTGTGCGACACTGCGGATCCCTCTGAGGGGAACGTAGCACCTCCCAGGCGTGAGAGGCCTCTGAAAATGCGCGTCCGCTTGCGCCTTTCCTTGCTTTTTGATGCTCATGGGAAATGTAGTTCAACGCGGGGAGGGGGGGCGTTGCCTTCGGAGAAGGCGCGCGATTGGGCAAGCCTTGTCGTCAAGGCAACACGCGGGCGCGCGGGGCTGTAGCGGTGCCAGTTCGCGGAAGCGGTTTCGGGGCGCTGTCGCCGCTATTGAGGTGAGCGTGGGTCTGGCTGGGTAGGGCGCGGCTTTTTCCACCCCATTGTGGGGTTTCGGGCCGCCTCTGGGGTCTGGCGGGCTCCTCCTCCCTGCCCTCCGGAGAGCCCGCCTACCTCCCAACGTGCCCTGCGCGTCCCCACCTCCCAGGTTTTGCACAGGCCTTTCCTTCCGCCCCGACGCCGTTTCCTCTGCCCGGTGCCCTATGCCTGGTACTCTTAGAAGACCTTCTCCTTCCTTTCCCTTTTTGGGAGACAGATCCTGATGTTCGAGGGTGCCTTGGATAAGTCCAGAGTCGGGTCTGGTCTGGCTGGTCTGGTGGGTCCTCCTCAGGTGGGCGTGTTTCACTCCAGACCCTCTTCAGGGGTTTGGATACTGTGGCCACCCACGACTCCACACAACGTGTGGCCCAGTTTTCTTGGCTTTTGTTTTTGAGTTTTACATGCAGGGGCCCAACAGTGCTAGTTGTCCATGGTGTGGTCAGCAAACACTGTCTCTTGGAGTCCACACCAGGCCCGTGAGTGCTCGTAGTCCTCCAGCTCCTGCCCTGCCCTGGTGTGGACGTGCCTGTGCCCCACTTCAGTCCACGTGTCTCAGAGATTGTGGTGACAGGCACTCCCGATACAGCCCAGTCTGGCTCTGCTTTCTACCTACTGATCCCTCTACCCTCAGGGCTCCCATTCACCCTGGACCATGGCCCACCTGCCCACTCCCCTCCCTTCTCTGCTGGGCACTGTCTGTAGCTCCTCAGCCTGACCCTGGAAGCCTATGATGACTCCCCTTGCCCACCTCTTCACCATCATCTCCCAACAGTCTCCTGTTGGACTCAACTGTTTGCAATTTCTCAGAAGTTCCCTGGACACCTTGTCTCCAGGCATTTGTCCCCAAGGCTTCTTCCTGCTCTCAGTTCCTGTCAGTGTTCAGCTCCTGTCACCCCCTCCCTCCATAAAGCTTTCCTGTCCTCCCGTACTCCCAGCCTCATTGTCCATGGCTTCTTGGCTGATACCCTGACCCCTCCTTTTTTATAGGTCCATCTTTATAGCTCCAAAAAGACCCCTTTGAACAAGAATGCCATCCCCTCTGGGTCCCCCATGCCTATCACTCATGGACCCTGAGATCACCTTTGAGGAGCCTGAGGCTGCACGTCTGCGCTTCCGGGGGTTCTGCTACCAGGAGGTGGCAGGTCCCCGAGAGGCCCTGGCCCAGCTGAGAGAGCTGTGTCGCCAGTGGCTGCGACCTGAGGCCCACTCCAAGGAGCAGATGCTGGAGCTGCTGGTGCTGGAGCAGTTCTTAGGCACACTACCCCCTGAGATCCAGGCCTGGGTTCGAGGTCAGCAGCCAGGCAGCCCCGAGGAGGCTGTTGCCCTGGTCGAGAGGCTGCAGCATGACCCTGCGCAGCTGTTGTGCTGGGTGAGTATGGCTGGCATTGGCTTCTTGGAGGGACCAACCAAAGGTAGAGCCCCTGTGACTTGCCTCTTCTCCTCAGATCACGGCCCACATACTGAAGCGGGAGATACTCCCTGCAGCCCAGAAGACAGAGGAGTCCTCGAGGAGCTCTCATTCCTCAGGGACAGTGGAGTCCCTTGGAGCAGTCCCTGGGGAGGGTCCTCAGGACACCAGAATAGAGAGGTCCACCCAGCTCAGCTGCAGCGTGAAGGAGGAGCCCAATGCTGATGGGCAGGAAATGGGTGCGGCAGGGGATGAAGGGCCCCTGGAGGAAGGTGTGGAAATCCCTGGCTATGTTGGGAGTCCTGGGAGAGGTTGTATCAGGGCTAGAAGACCTGAAATAAATGTGGTTGTCCCCAGCTTGGGTGGGGACCTGGGAGGGACTACAGAGCTGGGTCCCTGTGAGGCAGGAGGAAAAGACTGGCTGCCCACCCTGTCTCTGCCCACCCAGAGGAGGATCAAGGCCGCAGCAATAACACTAGCTCCTTGTCCACCTTGGCTCACCTGGGCAGCCCCTGACACTTCCCCTCCTGTCTGCCCCACTTTCCAGCACCCTCCAGCACCCCCCTTTCAGCCCAGTCCCCTGAGGGGCACATTGGACACCAGGAACCAGATTCCATGTCTTTCCACCAACCCAGGATTCAGGTAAGCAGCCCAGGGTGGGAAGTGTACGCCTCAGGTGTGGGAGGGGAATGTCCCTGTGGCTGCCCTCTGCCCTGTGGTTTTCCTTACTTTCTGGCTAATGGGTCTTTGCTGCCCAGAAGTAGAGGCAGTAGCAATGATACCCCCCACAGGACCTGGGACAGAGGAACAGACTGGTGGTCTATCTTATCATTGGCAAGAATTTGGTTCTCAGGCCATGGACACCTGATTTAGAGTGCCTAGAACTTGTGGGCTTGGCTTCTTCACCTCCAGAGAAGTTAGTTGAGAGGTTTGCTGCTCCCAGAGGTCCTGGGCTGGCACCTGGAGCTTAGAACTTTTGTGTGCAAGTGGGGAAGGGACAAGATGACCAGCTGTGGCATGACTCCCTCTACACCTGAGACCAGAATGGAGACTCTTTCCTGGGAAATGCCCGAAGTTCCTTCTCTCCTGAGGCTTTCCTCAAAGGGCAATCTGCTGGGCCTGGAAGCTCAAAGGCCCTGCTACCTGGAGCACTTGGCTCCCAAGTGTGGGTAATGGGGTCTTATCCTCTCCCAGTTCCTCTGCTTCTCAACGTCTCAACCAGTAGAATTGCTAGTTGAAACGTGTTTTGAGGCGGAGAAGTCTCTCCAGGCTCCCTCTTTGGCCAGATGGCACAGTCAGAAACATGATGCAGGGTCGACAGGATGCACCCTCCACAGTGTGGCCACTTCCAGCCAGCACCATCTCTAGCTGTGGCTCCCTGGGGCTGCCGCCTCCCTGCCCCTGGACCTGCTTCAGCTTGTCTTTCAGGATTATTTTTCCTAGCCCAGGAAAGCCCTAGATGAGTACATTCTTTGCTAAAGCCATTTGGGTCCTTGCTGTACTGCCACGGTCACGGTCTCTCAGTGGGGTGGGACAGCTGAGGGGTGTGAGTGCTGGCAGCGTTGGTCAGGTGATCCAAAGGAGGACCCAAACACTCACAAACACCCATCTCAGCTTCATCCTTAGCTCCCCCAGCAGATGAGACTTAGGTAACCTGCTGGCTCCCCCAGGTAATGAGTAAGGATGTGACCACCGGGTGGGGCGGAGCAGGGAGTGGACCGGCACAACAGTGATGGGCTGTGTCTGCAGGAGGAGTGGGGGTTGCTGGACCCATCACAAAAGGAGCTGTACTGGGACGCGATGCTGGAGAAGTACGGCACAGTAGTGTCTCTGGGTGAGGATCCGGCCCACCCTGCGCGCTGCGGTACCAGTCCTTCCTCTGCGTACCTTCCAGTACTTGGCCCCGTTCTCCCTCCTTCCAGGGGGGCACTCTTGTCACTCCCTGGAGCCCCCACTCCGTCCCTCCTTTGTGCCAGCCCCCAGCCACGCCTACTGCCTGACTGTGCCCCCTACCCTGGCAGGGTTGCCGCCCCAGCAGCTGCAGGCAGTGCGGGCCCAGCCTGAGCCAGGGACGCTGCGCGAGGGGCCCGAGGTCTGCAGAAGCCTTTGCCCAGGTGAGTGTCCCTTCCTGGGGGGAGCTCGTGCCACCCCACAGGCCTGAGTGGGGTGGGCCCGTGTCGCGAGTGCCAGGACTCAGCCGGGTTCACCCCCTCCTTCCCCCAGGAGATGAGAGCGAGGGTCCACCGGGCTGCCCAGAGGCCCAGCTACCCCAGGGACAGGGGCCTTTCGCTTGGGAGGGCCTGTCTGGGGCCCCTGCATCCCCTCCGCCAGCCGGCCTGGGGACACCGCCAGCGCGCCCCCCACCCACGCCCCCAGAGGCTGGGGAGCCTGGCGCGCCTGCTAGGAAGCGCTACACTTGCGAGCAGTGCGGCCTTGGCTTCGACTGGAAGTCGGTGTTCGTCATCCACCACCGGACGCATGCGGGCAGGCAGAGTGCGCAGGCCCGGGCCCTGGGCCCTGGGGGCGACGCGGAGAATTCGCCGCAGTTTCCCCTGGAACACGCTGCTTCGCGCCACCCCCTGCGGTCGTTGGCAGGGCCCGGGAGCTTTGTGTGTGAGGAGTGCGGGAGCCGCTTCAGCTGGAAGTCGCAGCTGGTCATCCACCGCAAGAACCACATTGGCCAGCGGCGTCACTTTTGCAGTGACTGCGGTCGCGGCTTCGACTGGAAGTCCCAGCTGGTCATCCACAGAAAGAGCCACCGGCTTGAGGCCGTGTGAACACCTGGACAGCGGAGCCCCACCCTGGGGCCTTGGAGTTTTCAGGGCCTGGATGCCAGCCCCCCTGGCATGAGGATCTGCCTCAGTCCAGGAGATTCTGGAGGCAGCAGGGGCCTCCGGAGTGAACGGTGGTCCCAAGCAGGTCTTCTGCCCCTGGCCTGGCCTCCCCTGAAAGAACTAGGTGCAAGAAAAAGAAGCCGCTCCCTCCCTTCTTGCCCTTGTCTTCTGGAATGAGGCCTGGGTTCAAGTCCTAGGCTTACTGGTGACCGTGGGGTGACTGCCAAGCCCCAAGCCCCCCTGCTTGTGACATGGTGCAGGCTGACAACACTCTCCACTCCTGGGACCCCATTGCCGCTCCTGCCTGCAGTGGCTGGGCCTGAGGTCTCAGTTTGAGGCAGTAGAAAGCCCAGGAAAGCACATCTGGCTTCTGTTCGTCCTGCTTCATGTGACCCTGGACTTCCATGTGTGTGTTAGATTTTTAACATAAATTCCATTTTTATAATGGCGAGTTTCTGAATAAGAACACTGGTTTCTGGCTTGTACTGGTCAGAAGAAAAGCAGTGTGCTCTCTCTGCCCACCAGCTGGAGTCACAAGGCAGCTGAGCCCAGAACGGCCAAGCCTCCTGTGGCCATGGTGCCCAGGTCCCTAGCCTCCCTTTTTCCCTGGACTTTGAACTCTTGAGCTTGGGTTTGAGTGGGCAGAAAGGGGACTTCCTTTCCAAGCACGGATGGACAAGGGTGACTACTGAGAAGAGGGCCACACATAGGTGTTGCTGAGGCCATGTACACCTCCAGGTCAGGGCTGCATCCCCACACGGTCAGTTGGTAGCAAGAGAGCAAAGGGTCAGTTCTCTGCTGCCCAAGGAGATTGGGTTTTGCATTTTTTTAAAGAGACAGGGTCTTGCTCTGTTGCCCAGGCTGGAGTGCAATAGTGCGATAATAACTCACTGCAGCCTCGAACTCTTGGGCTCGTGCTATCCTCCCGCCTCAGTCTCCCCAGTAGCTGGTATTACAAGTATATGCCACCATGTCCAGCTGCCCAGGGAGATCCTTCTGGATCTCTGGGCAGTCACTGAGGACTCACCAATGCACTGTATTAATTTCCTATTGCTGCTCTAACATGTTGTTGCTTGCAACAACATAGATTTATTCTTTTACAGCTTTGAAGGTCAGAACTCAATGGGTCTTCCTGGACTAAAATCAAGGTTTCAACAGGGCTGGTTCTTCCTGGAGGCTCTAGAGAATCCATTTCATTACCTTCTCCAGGCTGCCCACATTCCTTTGTGGTCCCTTCATCTTCAAAACCAACAATAGGTGGTCAAGTCTTAGGCTGCCAGCTCCCTGGCTCTGGTCCTCCTGCCTCCTCTTAAGGACCTGGTGATTATACCTAAGGCCCACCTAGTACCCACAATACTCTCCCCATCTCAAGATCGCTAATCACATGTTGTCCCCTCCCGACCTGCACCCTTTTTAACAATTTATTTATTTTAATTTCCGAGTATTACGGGGGTACAAATGCTTCTCACTGCATTTTTTGTGGAAGATACAGGGGCTTTTTATATTTAATAATGATATTTATGCTAACATTTGTTATGGGCTGTGTGTCCCCCAAATATTCATATGTTGAAGTCCTGAGTATCAGAACTTGACCTTGCTTGGAGATTGGGTCTTTGCAGAGGTAATAGTTTAAGATAAGGTCATTAAGGGGGGCCCTAATCCAATATGACTCGTATCCTTATACAAAGGGAAAATTTGGAGACAGACACAGACATAGAAGAATGCTACATAAAGATGAAGGCAACATAAATTGCCTTTGCACCGCCACAGTGAGAGCTACAAGTGTGCCCATCCCCCAGACAGTGCACACCATATCCGTTACATGTGAATTTACCCATCCCTTCCTACCCCCTCCCACCTACCTGACACACTGAATGTTACTTCCCATATGTGCACATTAGTGCTGAGCCATTAACACCACCCATCTGCACTCTTAATCACACCTGCAGCATCCCTTTTGCCATGGGAGGTAAAATGTTCACAGGTTCTGGGTATTGGGATGGGGAATCCTTTTCAACTCCAGAGGTCACAAAATTTTCACTTTTTCCTGATATTTAAAAATATCATTGGCCAGGCACTGTGGCTCACTCGTGTACTCTTAACACTCTGGGAGGCCAAGGAGGGAGGATTGCCTGAGGTCAGGAGTTCAAGACCAGTCTGAGCAAGAGCAAGACCATGTCTACTAAAAATAGAAAAGGCCGGGCATGGGTGTTGTGTGGTGCTGCTCGCCTGTAGTCCAAGCTACTCGGGAGGCTGAGGCAGGAGGATCGCTTGAGCCCAGGAGTTTGAGGTTGCTGTGAGGTAGGCTGACGCCACAGCACTCTAGCCTGGGTGACAGAGCAAGACTCTGTCTCAAAAAAAAAAAAAAAAAATCATTGAAAACACCCTTGTTTTTTAATAAATCTGGAGTTTATTTTTGACTGTGTATAAACTAGAAATCTATTTTCTTCTATACAGAAAGCCAGTTGTTCCCCAACATTTAGTGAACGTCCACCTTGTCTTCACTACTTTCACATATACCAAGTTCCAAAAGGTCTGTTCCTGGATTGATCTAGTTGTCCACTCCTGTGACAATACCACGCTGGCCGGCTCCTCCTACACCCTTGGCCTTACCCAGACAGGGTCATCCCACAGGGATAGCTGAGGTCCCTGGCGGGGAGTACGGAGTACCCTAAAGTGAGGTCTCTGGGGGCTGGGTGCTGCACTCCCACTGTTCCTTCATCCACACAGACACACAGACTTATGTGTATACATTCGAGTTTATTCTCACGCTGCTATAGGGCCTACTGTCATTTCCAGTGCGGTGGGGTTAGGGGTATGGTCAGGCTAGGATTCATGACAATCTCATGCAGGCTCAAGGTGAAGGTGACATTGAGTAGGGTGGTGGTCAGAGTTGGTCCCTGTCCCTGTGGGCTGGTCAGAGCCTCCGGGTTCCTTCACACAAAGCCTGGTATATGTCTGCTGTCAGGGGCAGGAAGGTCTGGGCCTGGTTGTCCAGTACAAACAGGGGGTCAACGATGACACCCACGTTGAAGCCCTCACGCACCAACTGGGTCTTCCTCAGTTTGAACGTGCTTGTGATCTCTAGGGCGTCCTGCAGAACGGTGATCGTGACCCCCTGACTGTGACAGCCACTCCTGGCCGTGATCCCCAACCCACCTACTCCTGCCGCCCTGGACTCACCTGGATACGGATGAAATGGGGGGCAGCGTAGGCAGGGAGCCAAGCACGGATGTACTGGAATAGCTTCTGCCCATCGAAAGTCTTTCCGGGGACCAGCTGCACGGCAGCCATGCCCACCTTACCCTCGCACCCTAGGAAGCAACACTGGTCACTCTTGACTGACCCATCTCGAGAGGCCCACAACTGACCCTCCAGCCTCGCTCGGCTCCTCACTGGCTGTGCGACCAGGCAAGTCTCTAAACCTCTCTGTGCCCCAGCAGTTCCCCACCTATAAAATTGAAATAACAACCCTCCATCCACAAAGCTGTTGAAGTTTTAAAGTGAGGCGAACCCTCCGCACCTGGCACAGACACGCCATAGACGTTAACCTCCTGCAGGAAGTCCACCTGCGACAACACGCCCTCCACCTCCCGCGTGGACACGTTTTCACCCTTCCATCTGCGGGGTTGGAGCCCAAGCTAGCGACCACGCCACGCCCCGGCCAAAGGGGAGGCCCTGCCTCTTGCCCTCCAAGCCCCGCCCCCTCCAGGATTCGGAAGTCCCGCCTCTTCGGTCAGGCTCCCCCTGGGATCCGAAAGCCCCCGCGGCCCCGCCCCAGCCGCCCGCTCTCCCAGTCCCGCCCAGATAAACCCCGCCCCGGACCGGAAGGTGTCCCCAAGGCGGTCGCGGAAATAGACGAATCCTTCGCGATCTATGGCCAGTACGTCCCCGGAGTTATAGTAAACGTCACCGGTGCGCCGCACGTCCCGCACCAACTTCCGTTCCGACAGCTCTCGGGGGCCGCGGTAGCCTGTGAAGGGTTGGCGGCCCACCACCTGGGCCAACAGGATCCCCGCCTCCCCTGGGGTGGGAGTAGGAGTATTAGCCAAGAACAAGAAGCTCTGGAACCCAACAGACCCCTGCTGGAGGTTTCCACGACGGTGAACTCTTCATCATTCGGGACTGTGCCAGAGACAGACCCAGAGATAGAGACAGGGTTCCCGAGTCATAGGTACAGAGATACAGAGAGACCTTGAGAGACTGGGGCAGGGGGACACAGAAAATTAGAGAAGCAGAGAGAAGGTGGCATTAGGGAGCCCATGAGAAACAGGAAAAAGATAACAAGGGATGGAAGAGGGATAGAGATAAATGGCGGCGGGAAGAAAGAGGCACCAACAGGACCCTGCAAGGCCTCAGAAGAGAAGACACTAAGAGAAGGTCCAGAGTGAGAGATTGAAGTAGGGGGTCCCAGGTGGTGGTCAGACAGGCCAGGGACTCAGGGTCCAGACGAGGGCTGAAGATATCTCTACTGAGCACCAATCTCAAGGTTTTGGGCAGCTTGTTCCAGCCAAGGAAGAGAGAGGGTCTCCACCCCTTCTACACCCAGGAAAGGCTCCCCGCCCCTCATACCTGGCCCCACGGGGATGCAGAAGCCCTGATTGTCCCTCACAGGCTCCTCTGTCTCTGTGTCAAACTTTACCAGCTCAAAAGGGGACAGCATCTGTGGTAGAGAGTGGGGAGCGTTGGCATAGTTCCTTTTGGCTTGGCCTCAGCCAGAGCCACTGTCACACCAGGCACCCGGCTCACTCACTCGAAGGAAGCAGCTTATCTTGCCCACGGCCCCACAGCGCCCCACATAGTTAACGAAGCCGATGTTGCCCTCTGTGGAGCCGTAGGCTTCCTGGATCCGGATGGGACCGAAGCGCTGCTGGAAGGTCTCCCACACGTCAGCCCGGAGTCCATTGCCCATCGCCAGGCGGACTGTATGTTTCTGCTCCTCTGGTTGCTACAGGAATGGCCCCAGAGGGTGAGGAGGAGGTGCACTCAGGGTATTCCCTGGAACCTTTGCCTGGAGGGGAGGCTAACTTGGGGCATTACCTTGGGCACCTATACCTAGGGGATCTAACTGGGGTTCTTACATGAGAATAGTTATCGGAGTTTTTACCTGGAGGATTACCTGAAAATCTTGCCAGGGGGAAGTTACCTGTGGAGGCTTTTAACTGAAGGCAGCCTGGGGAGTGACTTAAGCCCTCATCTTGAGGAGTCACCCGAGGGTAGTTACTTGAACTGTTTCCCTGAGAGGTATCTGGAGGAATACCCGGTGTCCTTGCTTGGATACAGTTACCTGGGGATCATACCTCCTTGCTCTGTAAGGATGAGGCCAGCTCACATCTAGTGAGTTTACCCTGTTCTAGGCACTTTGTGTATATTTAATTCATTCAATTCTCATAATACCCCCATGAGGTAGGGGCTATTATTATCCCTGTTTTCCAAATGAGGACACTGAGGCTGAGATAGAGTCACCTGCTCAAGTTGATCATCAAAGGAGCCACTATCAGAAAATCTGTGTAGAACTCATGTAGAACTCTGGGGCTCTTGCTTGAGGTGTTACCTGAGGGACCTTGCCTGAGTCCAGTACCTGAATCTTTACCTGAGAATTTTTCCTGGGTTTTCATACTTGGGATGTTCACCGTGGAGCTCTAATCTTAGAGCCTCACCTGGGGAGTGTTACACAAGTACCGTAGGACCTCGCCCACATATAGGATCACTGTGACACCATGCCGCCTACAATCATCCCAGAAGCTGGAGGCAGAGAACTTGGGGGGCAGGACACAGGTGGCACCTGGAAAGGAGGACAGGAGGGGGTTTCAGGTCATGCTTCCAAGTTGCTGTAAGAAGCTGCTTTGATCACCTGACTGTGGTTCCCTGAAACACAGGACAATGTCAAGCTCACCTCTATGTCTTCAGCCCATCCAGGACTACTCCCATAAGAAGAACACAGTCAGGCCTGAGTTCAAATCCTGTCTCCTGGATGTATGGAAAGCTGGGTGCCCAGTACAAAATGTGTACTGCTAAATACGGGCTTGGCTATTAAACATTGTTGATTATGGTTAATGAATGCCCAGCTAGGCAGATGGGTGGGTAGGTGGATGGATATGGTGGATGTATAGAAAGATGAGGTGAATGGATAGATTAGGTGGGTGAATGAGTAAATAGATGGATTGAAAGATGAATGGATAGGTCTGAGGGTAGATGGATAGACAGGTGGGTGGATGGATGGCAGGGTGAAGAGGTAGGTGAGTGGATGGATGGGGGAGTTGGTGGATGGATGTATTGATGGATGGACACTTGAATTAGTAAGATTTAGGGGCCACTATATTCACTCCAGAAAAGTGATCTGTCCCTCTTGATCTCTTTTGCACCTTGCTCTGTGGAAGGCATTCTCCCTACCACAACCCTAATCTTCAACAAAACCCTGCAAGCTAAATATCATCATCCATGTACCCCAAGGGACAACTGCTCATGTGATGTGCTCAGCGAGGTAACAAGTGTGTGTCTTCTTTGAGGCTGTATTTTTGGTAGGGAGGTAACATATAAGGCCCTCTCTGTGAAAATGAATGATGAATCCTTTAAAGAAACAGCTTTGTTTGCAAACCCTAATGAAACATTTGATTCAGGAAAGGTCTTCAAGAGCTGGTAAAGCCAACAAGGGAGCATTCCCCATCCATCTTAGCCTCTCTAAGGTAGGGCAACAGGCATGAGCCTTCCCCAGTATAATAAGTTAGGAAGCACAAAGCACCCCTACCAAGGTTCTTGCCATGAATTATTGAAACTGAATCTAACAATACCTCTCGAGAAAGTTTCCAATCTAACAAGCAATTTGGAGAAAGAGGAACAGAAATCTAACAAGTAAATATGACAAGGAAACCATTTAACTGTTAAAAAAACAAATTTAGGCCCAGTGCGGTGGCTCACGCCTGTAATCCTAGCACTCTGGGAGGCCGAGGCAGGTGGATTGCTCAAGGTCAGGAGTTCAAGATCACCCTGAGCAAGACTGAGACCCCATCTCTACTAAAAAATAGAAAGAAATGATCTGGACAACTAAAAATACATATATATAAAAAATTATCCGGGCATGGTGGAGCATGCCTGTAGTCCCAGCTACTTGGGAGGCTGAGGCAGAAGGATTGCTTGAGCTCAGGAGTCTGAGGTTGCTGTGAGCTAGGCTGATGCCATGGCACTCTAGCCCAGGCAACAGAGCAAGACTCTGTCTCAAAAAACAAAACAAAACAAAAAACAAATTTAAATACCTACCCATTGAAGCAATTTGAACATGGACTGGACATTAAATAATATTAGAGGATTACTGTTAATTTTGTTAGATGTGATAATCACTATAGTCAAGGTTTTTAAGTCCTTGTGTGTTAGAGATTCATACTGCAGTATTTACAAGCAAAAAGATACATCATCTAGATTTGCTCTGAGATAATCCAGAAAAGAGGAGAGTACATGTGAAATAAAACTGGCAACATGTTAACAATTGTTGAAACTGGATGAGGACACAGGAGACATCATCAAACTATTTGCACTTTTATATATGTTTGAAATTTTCCATGATGAAAATTGTTTTTAAATATGAGAGTAAAAGACAACCAGGAATGGGGGGAGGGTGATAAATGAAACAAGTACAGCAAAATGCTGATAGCTGAAGCTGGTGGTGGGCACATGAGGATTCATGTAGAAAAATTTAGAAATGTTTGTATGTTTCAAACTTTTTTTTTTTTTTTTTGAGACAAGTCTTGCTCTGTTGCCCAGGCTAGAGAGCCGTGGTGTCAGCCTAGCTCATAGCAACCTCAAACTCCTGGGCTCAAGTGATCCTCCTGGCTCAGCCTCCTGAGTAGCTGGGACTACAGGTGCCCGCTACCATGTCCAGCTAATTTTTACTATTTTTAGAAGAGACAAGGTCTCGCTCTTGCTCAGGCTGGTCTCAAACTCCTGAGCTCAAGCGATCCTCCCACCTTGGCCTCCCAGAGCGCTAGGATTACAAGCGTGAGCCACCACGCCTGGCCTGTTTCAAACATTTCATGATAAAAATTTGAAAATAGAAAGAACAAACTGTGGAGAAGTCTCAGTCTAAATTCTGAGGCAGGTATCCAGGGAGACAGCCCCATGGAATGATCGTGGGGCATTCCCCCATCAGCTTCTCCTGGAGCCATGTCACAAATTGGCATCTCCATCACCTCCCAAGCACCACAGCTCCTCTGGAGGCCCGTAGCCATCATTCATATCAGCTCTTGTTACCTCCTGACCAAAGCACAGCATTAGGGACCATCTGGGTCTCCAAGACGCTGTCCCATGTGGCCCCAGGACTCATTTCTGTGTGTCCCTTCTCAAAATGAGACTGGGAGCATATATTCAAGGCAACTTGAGTCTATGCTCCAAGACTGCAGTCCTCAAACTTGGCCCAAATAAACTCTACTTATACTGGGAAAAAAAAAAAAAGTGAGACCCCAGGATGCTAGCTAACCTATGGGGTCTTTTCACCTGACACTCACTCTAGTAGTCCCGTTCATTGGAAGGATTCTCAGAGAAGGGCTTACCGAGCTCTAAGCAGCCAAGGACCCCGACGATAAGCCCCATCGAGTGGTACAGAGGCAAAGGTGTGTAGACCACATCATCAGCTGTGACCCCACCCAAGGACAGCATGCTGCTCATCTGCAGTACCCGCTCATGCGTGAGGATGGCTGGCTTTGGGAGGCCTGGGGAATGAAGGAATGGGAATGGTGGGGTGGGGAAAGGACAGCATGGAAGAGAGGGGGTCTCCAGCAGTCAGGGCTGCACGGGGGGTTGAGGCTCTCAAAGGGTGGTCAAGTATGGACATTTGTGTTTGGGTTCAGAGGCTGAAGTTGGACTGGGAGTAACTGGTCAAGACCAAAGGTCAGTAAAGGTTTCAGTGGCTGTTTACTAGACAGAGGCAGGATTCGGGCACTGACCACTCAAATCACATTGGGGTCAGAGTTCTGGCCAATGTCAAGATCAGAGAGCAGCGTGGTTTCAGTGGTCAGTATTGGGACACAGGTCAAGCTTGGGGTCAGGTCAGAGTGAGAGTTCAGAGGCTGGGGCTAGGACTGCTGGGCATCCTCACCAGTAGTCCCGGAGGTGTAGATGAACAGGGCAGGGCTTCGCCGTGTGATCCCGGCACGAAAGTCAGCAGGTACTGGATCAGGGGGTGCAGCGTCCAGCGCTGCCCCCAGAGCCCCCACACCCGGTGTAGGGGAAGGATGACCGAAGTAGAAGCAGCGGATGTTCTCAGCCTGCAGCTTTGGAAGGATCTCCTCCAGGCTCTCCCGGAGGTCTGCAGGGATGGGTCAGAGGAGAAACTGAGGCAAGGCTCACCTTCAAGGTCTCGAGGGGGAACCTGAGACCGGCAGATGGGGGGTGGGGGAGACAGAGGAGTAGCTAACAGAGAAAAGCTTCTGCTTTCAACAAAGAATCCCAAAGAAACCCATTGTTAGTATTTTTTGGTGAAAAGAATTGAAATATCCAGTGTGAAAAAAAAATAAACTCTGGTGACCTCAGAATTACTTTCCAGTTATGGTAAATTTTGACTCTACCTGCCTGAAAGGGTGGGTGGGGGGATAGCAAGGGCCTCTTTGCCCAGCCCCTCCCAGGACCCCATCCTCCAGTTGGTCCCTTGCCCCCTTCCATTCATTCTCCAGTGGCTCCAGGGGCCCTCACCTGGGTCTACCACCAGCACCCGGGCTCCAGAGCTCAGCACTGAGTGTACCAGGGGTGCCCCGCGGCCATGCGGGTTAATCCAGGCTACTGGGCAGCCCAGCTTGGCCAGCCCCAGACACAAAGCCAGAGCAGGAATGCCCTGGGAGGGCAGTACCAGGAGGGCAGCGGGCTCCCCGGCACACAGGCCCGTGGGGCCACCCAGCTCGGCCTTCAGGGCCCACGCCGCCCGGCAGGCCTGGGCATCTAGCTCGCCAAAAGTGACAGAGCGGGCCCCAGGCCCCGTCCACACCAACGACACCTGGCCAGGCTGAGCTCTTGCATGCCGTTCAATTGTGTCCACAAAGGTGTCGACCGGCTGTCGGTGCACACGTGCCCTGATGTCCAGGCCCAGGCGGAGGATCTTGGCCAGGTAGGCCACATCAGCAAACAGCCAACGTAGCCCTGGGGGCGGCCGTGCAGGAAGCAGGGTCAGTGCAAGAGACGCGGCCACCAAATCCAGCCAGTGAGGCACCCATGGGCTGAGCCAAGGCTGCACCAGCACGGCCAGGCTGAGCAGCACACAGCATACAGGGTCCCCTAGGAGCCAGCGCAGGGCCAGGGCCACAGCTGCTGGCCATGCTGGCTGCCCTAGTCCCCAAAGCAGTAGCAGCAGTAGTAGCAGAAAGGCCAGCCGCTGCAGGACACCCATCATATCCACAGTCTCCTGAGAAGTGGCTATGGAATGCCCAGGCTCACCTTTGTCCTTATTTTCCTACACGGTGACTTCTGGGAATCTATCTGCTCTGCTCCCCTCCTCCCTGCCCCAGGTGGTGGCCTAGACACTGTCAACAGTGGCTGCTCCTGTCCCCAGGACTCTGCCCCCTGCACCACCCCCTCACGCTAAAGGTCAGGCTTGGTTTGTTTTTTGTTTAGGTTTTTTTGTTTTGTTTTGAGACAAGTCTCACTCTGTCACACGGGCTAGAGTGCAGAGGTGTCGTTACAGCTCACCGCAACCTCAAACTCCTGTGCTCAAGTGATCCTCCTGCCTCAGCCTCCTAAGTAGCTGGGACTACAGGCATTCATCACCACACCCAGCTAATTTTTTTCTGTTTTTAGGCACTGGGCCAATTTTTTCTATTTTTAGTAGAGACAGGGTCTCACTCTTACACAGTCTGGTCTCAAACTCTTGAGCTCAAGCGATCCTCCTGCCTTGGCCTCCCAGAGTGCTAGCTAGCATTACAGGCATGAGCCACCACACCCAGCAGGTAGTCTATTTGTTTTGCCCTGGCTGGCCATGTGTGTGACTCCAGCCCTCTGCCTGTGTGCCATTTGCATCAGCCCCTTCCTCCTTCACCAGGTCTGTCCCCCTTTGCTCTGCTGCTGGCTTCTGGGCTCCCACACCTCTGCCCCTTGGGCTTCATCACCAACCTCCTTCCTGCTGGCTGCTTGACCAGTCCACCCTCCAGAGCTAGCACCTGCCTCCCTCCCCTCACCTTCCAAACCTCTTGTGCACCAGGCACTTGGGAGACTAGCAGAAATCCCTGCCCTTGGGGAACGTTCCAATCAGGCCAAACAGAAAAACAATAGGATACAAGGTGGATCTGGACCTGGCCCCAAGTATGTCTTGCTGCTCCACCCACCTCACGGGGAAGTCCTCCTGTGATCCAAAGAAACAGCTTCCTGTCAGGTACACAGCAAGTGCTCAGTAAATACTTAATACTTGCATTATCTGAATTCAAATCCAGCTCTGCCTGCTCTGATTCTCTGCCCCACCCTGGCATTGATGATGAGGACAGAGTACTGGGGTTCAGGAGACTGAACTCTACACACGATGTGCTTGTTTAGACTGTAAAAGCCAGGTGGGAGAAAGAGAGAAGGGACCCTCTCCACGCTGGATACTGGGTCCTGTGACACTGGCTTGCCACTAGAGGGGCAACATCTCCATCTGCCCAGTGATCAGTCCTCACTGCTTCCTGCCCCCTACACAGCTGCTCAACACCTGCCCCACACCCTGGAACTTGGCTCCCAGCAGCCAGAGCAGGTATAGTGAGGCTCATCTACCCTACAGCCACCTGGTGCCAGAGACCTCCCCCAGGCTCCCCAAAAGTAAGGTGCTCAACCTTCATACCCATCAGAGTGGGGAGGTGGAAGCCTTAAGTCCGAAAGGCCCTTAGAGTTTGGGTGAAAGACCTAAGGGAGGGGCCTTGAAATCAACATGGTGGACAGCAGCAGCCAGGACTGTGACTGAGCCACCAGGGATTTCCACATGTGCCCTCCCTCTTCAAGACCCACCTCAGATGGGGCCAGCCTATCACCCTCCCCACAAGATCGGGCGCCAGAAGAACCAAGTGCCAGTCATACATGCAGCCCCCGCAGCCCTCCAGAACAGGAGCCTGGGGTGGCAAAGTGGGTCATCCAGTCTCTGCCCAGGAGAGCCGGGAGACAGCATGGGTGCTGCCCAAGGACCAGTACGCTGAGCCCGGACACCCACAGCCCACTTATGAGAGTGAGGCACACGCTGGTCCAGTAGCACACAGCTTCACCGTTTAGGCCCCAGCCAGCAGTCCTTTATTACAGAGTGGGAGTCCGGAGGCCCAGCTCCGTTCTATGATGGGTCCACCTGAGCCTCCCTAGGCGCCCCTGAGGGAGCTCTAGCTGGGGGTAGGGAGCCAGGGACCTTGCCCAGCCTAACACTGGGGCAGGGGAACGGCCCCAGGCCCCACTCTTGCCCCAGGGGGGAAGGAATCCTGCCCCAGGCTCCGAGGGTCTGAGCACCCGGTTCAGGCGGGAAATGGTTCAGTTCTCAGAGGTGCTCCGGTCCCTGACCAGCCCCAGCCTGGCACAACCTGGAGGGTCTAACTACGTAGCGGAGAGGAATAAGGTGGACTGGGCCCTAGTCAGGAGAAACGGGTGAGGAGAGAGGGAGGGCCTGCTCAGAGAGAGTGTGGCGGGTGTGGCCAACTGCGAGCTAGTGTGGTCGCTCCCACAGTGGCCTAGGCCAGGCCCAGGACCGCAATCAGGGTGCAGGGTGTGAGGACAGGTGGCGCTCCAGCAGCGCACGGTGCGAGAAGACCTTGCCGCAGGCGGGGCAGGGCGAGCGCTCCGGCCGGTGCGTGCGCATGTGCACGTTGAGCGAGCTCTTCTGTGTGAAGCGCTTGGCGCAGACGGCGCACTGGAAGGCGCGCACGCCGGTGTGCGTGACCATATGCTTGAGCAGGTAGTCGCGCAGCGAGAAGGATCGCCAGCACACGGCGCACTGGTGCGGCTTCTCCCCTGCGGACGACAGGGTGGGCCGCGAACACACGTCAGATCTACAGCTCCCCACCCACTCGGTGCCTGTACCCTCCCATCACCCCCGGGATCCCTTACCTATCAGGAAACCCTCCGCTCACTCTGGGATCTCCTTACCCAGCAGGAACAACCCCTCCACTCCCCGACCACCCCTCACATGGGGACTTTCCTGTCCAACAGGGACCCTCACACACGCCTAGGTACCTCTCTCCCACCCCTGTCTGGCAGGGACACCCCTTTTTGTCATTCTGGGATACCACTGCCTGGCAGGGTCCCCCTAAATCCAACAGATACCTTCCAGAAGGGAACGCTGCTCGTCTGGAACATCTGTTGCCCATCTAGACTGTCCATTCATTTTCCCCCTCCTCCAGGGACCCTCCCCTCCACCCCTACCGCACCTGGCATAGGGAGACACTACGGCCCAGCCTCCATTCCCCCCATGCCCACAGAGCCTTCAGAACTGTCAGATCGCCAGTCATCATTCTGGGGACAGTCTGACAAGGCCTAGTACCTTTTCACAGGGAGAAGCCCGGCCACATGTCCAGAACCCCTGCCCGCTGGCCACTATAATGTCCCGGGATGACAGAGCTGAGCAGGCTGCCCTCCTCACCCTGGGTTGGAGGAGAAGAGGCAGGCTGTGCTGCCCCTAGAGTCATCAGGTGTTAACAAAACAGCTATCTCAGTGGCAGAAGTCACAGGTTCTTGCACAGCCAACACTACCTTGGCGCCTCTGGCAGCTTCCTACTGGCTGATTACCCAGCTCCCCTTATTCCCAGGCCCCTGGCTTCTCCCCATCCTCCCCAAGGCAGCCAGAAGATTTTAAGCTGTGACATCTCAGTCATTCCTTAGCTTAGAACAATGATGGCTTCCCCACCACTCACAGTCAAACCCCAAGTTCCTGGCCCCGCAGACACCCCCCCCACTCACTCCCAATGTGGCCTTCCAGCCAAATTTTTGCTTTACCAGACAATGCCCAGCAGGCCTCTGCTTTCCGTATCCCTGCCTTCCATCTCAGCCTCCAGGGAGCACCCCACCCTCCCTGTGGCACACCACCACCTCAGGCCTTCTCTCCACCACCCTCCCACTCTTTTCCTACCCTCTCCCCCAGCTCTGCGGAGCTGCCTCTCTGACACACACAGGGTTTGAGGGAGCCTCCTCACAGCCTTCGGGGCCCTTTCCCCCCTCTGCAGCTGTGGGGTCCCTGCACTGCAGCCATGTTCTCCTCCTGCCCCAGTCTCGAGGGCTCCTGAGGCCTTCATCCAGCAACCTCTCTGCCAGCTTCGCAAGCCCTAGGCTAATTAACCCTCCCTTATTGCCAGCCCATAACCAGACTGCTGGCATCCAGAGAGACGCAGCAGGCTGCCCAGAGCGCGGCTCCCCAACCTGGCTAGGACACCCCTTCCAAGGCTCCACTGCAGGGGGGCTCCTGCTCCCCAACCCAGCCTCAGGATCCCTGCTCCATCAGAGACCCATGTCTAAAAATAAATAAATAAATAAAAGGAAGAGAGGATCCCTGTTCCATAGAAGCCAGCTCCAGGGGGGTCGGGAGGTGTCGGAAAAAACAAACAAACAAACAAACAAAAAAAGCCAGCTCCTGCTGGCCACCTGGGCGGGTTCCTCTCCCCCACATGCCTTGCACTTGGGGCAGAGGCTTAATTTCCAGGCCGCCTGGAGTTACCAAAAAGCAACAGAAACGGCAATGCCCTGCACACAATGTCCAATTCCCCCTTGGGTTTGAATCTCCAATGGGGGAGGGGTGTTCCCTCTCCTCTCCCGCCCTGGCTCACCGGAATGTATGAACATGTGCTTGGTGTAGTTTTTCCGTGAGCTGAACGTCTTTCGGCAGTGGCTGCACTCATAGGCCGGCGGCTCCGCGCCTGGGGCACGCGCAGGAGTGCCTAAGGAGGCCGTCGCAGGAGCCACAGAAGGGGCCGGAGCCTCCCCCAGCTGAGAGGCGGGGGCTGTATCTGGCTGGAGTGTGGGGTAGAAGGCAGGTGGGGGTGCAGGGGCTGGCCCCGATGGTGCGGGAGGAGTTGGTGCGGGAGGCCCCGGAGCGCCCAGGTGAAAGGGGAAAAGCGCGACAGGCGGCCCTGGGGTCTTCACGCCGGGTGGGCGCGGTCCGGCCAGGATGCAGTCAGGTGAGACAGGGGTCTCGGCAGTACAGCCTTCAGCTGCAGCGCCGTCCTCCTCGTGCCAAGCGGATACGTAGCTATCTGGGAACACGTCCTCGGCTGCCGTAGCTCCCCGAAGGAAGTCCCTGCCGGCACCGCCGCCGCCGTAGTCAGCAAGGCCAGTGGGCGCAGGTGGGTCCTTGCACACGCTGTCAGAGGCGGCAGTGAGGAAGCCGGCAGCGCAATCTGGGAAGGAAGGGGGCGCCTGGCCCTCGCCAGGGCCACTGCCTTCGCCGTCCTCGCCGTCGGTCTCATCATCAGTCTCCTTGTCCTCGTTGTCACCTCGGTCGTCAGGGGCCTCGGGCAGTGCGGGATCGGCGTCAGACCCCTCGGCCTTGGTGGGCGCGGGGGGCGCAGGCAGCTGCAGACGCGCAGGCTGGCGCTGCTTGCGGCTGTGCGCCGTGCCAGAGTGCCCCGGGGGACGCGCGGCTAGCAAGTGGCGCAAGCGGTGCCGCAGCTGTGCGGGCGCGAGTGGCGGGGGCACGGGCGCAGGCAGGGGAGCTGGTGCGGAAGTGCCTGGGGCGCGAGCACGCGCGATAATCTGCGTGCACTCGTCGATAACTGTCTGGATGCGAAGCACAGACGCAGCCGTGAGCACTTGCAGTGCTTCGCCCTGCGCCACCACTAGAGAGCCGCTGTACAGGAATTCAACGAGCTGGCGCACAGTCTGTGCGGGCACCACCGGAGGCACGCGGATCTCAGAGTGACCGAGCAGCAGCTTGTCCTGAAAGAAGGGCGAGCCGGCGGCCAGCACACAGCGATGTGCCCGCAGCGAAGCCTCGCGGATGCGCACAGTCACGTCGCAGAAGTGCCCGCCCAGTCTCTGTCCGTTGAGGGTCTCGAGAAGCGAGCGAGAGAAGTTCTGCAGGTGTATGTGGTGCACCGCCTCTGCCGCCGCCATCTGCATGAAACGAGGAGGGCGGGGAGAGGTCAGCCGAGGATCTCCCTCTGCCCCAGTGTCCCCTCACCCCTTATCACAGGGCGGGGCCCAAGGGTGCACCACACCCCCAGGCCTCACCGACCCCATCCCTCCCCAGCAGCTCTTTACAGTCCCATTCCCAACACAGGACACACCAGCGCTCCCGCCTCCACTTTACCCCCAGGTCCTCTGCAGCGTCCTTCACCTCCGCAGACCCCAGCACACCCCTAGGAGAGGGCTGGCGATATTGAAGGTATGTCCCTCTTCCAGCCTTGCTCATTGCCTCAGGAAAGCTTCAGGGCTTGGCCTCCCGTATCTTGGCTCACCCACCTCTCCCCCAACTCCAATAACCTTAAGCCTCCCCATCTCCCTCTCCAAGGGGGCAGCCCTGTGTAGAAGAGGCCAGGGACAACACCCGCCCCGCCA
The DNA here is from genome assembly GCA_963575035.1 of Avahi laniger. Lineage (NCBI taxonomy): Eukaryota > Metazoa > Chordata > Mammalia > Primates > Indriidae > Avahi > Avahi laniger. The sequence continues at coordinate 5,923 of CAUYSK010032473.1, read as the reverse complement.
TCCAAACTAGCTAACCTGCCTCATCCAGAGCAGACCTCGCTCTCCAACCAGGTAACTTCGATTCCCCCACCCCACCTCTAGGCTTCTTTTTGGTTTCCCTTCACCACGCCCCCCCAATCTAAGGTCCCATGCATATCCAGGACTGCTGCCTCAGAACTAGGTTACATTAACTAGTATATACAGAGGTTTTTGCAGGGGGTGGGGTGGCACGACCTGCCTCCTGGACAGAGATATTTGGGATATGCCTGGTCAGAGAGGACCGAAGGTTGGGGATCACCCTGGCAGGTGCTCCATGGGAGACAAGTACATGGTCCCTGGCCAGACCCCAGCCCAGTGGGCAAGGATGTGCCTCCTGCAGCCCCAGCTCCTTGCAATCTCGATGGGGCCTATGGGGCCCAGGGGGTGGGAGTGGGACAGAGGGGGGGAGTGTGTGGATATGAGCATGGGTGTGTGATTGGATGGGCACAGGTGAAGCAGGAGCACATAGCTGAGCAATCGGGATGCTTCTTATGAACCTGTGGCTGCCTGATCTCGCACACAGCCCACCCACAGGCACCAGAAAGGGAAGGGGGAAGTCCCAGGGGGCTCTGGGGATCTGAGAAGCTCTGCTACTATACCCATCGAGCCAGGTGACCCCTCAGTCATTCAGCCTCTGTTTCCCCTTCTATCGAACAAGGGATGGGATACTTGCTCATCCCAAACGCAGATTCTGGGACCACACCTCCAGTCTAAGAGAGAAGAATCTGGGCATAGGATGCACCCTGATATCCATATACTCTCCACCAGCCTGCCTCTCCCTTGGGGTCACACAACACCAGAGTGGGGAGCACTTAATCCTGCCCCTACACCCTCGGGGTCTGTTGACATCTCAGACTCAACGCTTCTGGCTCCTTATGCCCAAACCGCCTTCCTTTTGCTCCAGTAAGACCCTCTCCCTTTCTTGTATGCACCACAGATAACCCCTCAGACCCCTTTGCACACCTCCACTGTCCTGGTTGCTGCTGTCTTGGTCTGATGAGGTAACCTCCTTGCTGGTCCTCTCCGCGTCCCCCTCCTCCCGTTCTATTCCTCACGCGGCAGCCAGAGGGAGCCTGATCAGTCCTAACATCGGGACACACACCACCGTGACCCCGCTCAGAGTACTCTATGGTGATGCATTCATTGCAGTTCCTAAAATAAGACAAGCCTTTGCACGTGCAAAAGCTTTACCTCTGCCAGCAGCACTGTTCCCCATCTTTATTCACCTAACATCTGAAGGACTTCAAATCTGTGTCTGGACGATGGAGAAGGAAACCTGTGCGTCAACCCGCAGGGCTTCAACTCTTCCTTTTCCGACCCGCCCCCACCTTGCTCCCTGGCGGGCTCCGATTCCTCAGTCCAGATGCAGCAGGGCCTTCTTGGATGCCTCAGAACAAAGGACCACCTTCAAGACCTGACACCCAGGCCCACCCTCCGGGGTCTGGCGCCGCATACTCGCCGCCACGCCTTCGCCCACGCCGTGGACTTTGCTCTGAGCCCCATCTCCCGTACTCTGCGCCATTGCTCGCGTCCTGCCCTGAGTCCAGGGTCCCCTCTCTGATCTGCTACGGCTGCACCCGCTCCACTCCCGCCAACCTAGGTTTCCCGCCTCCGCACCCTTGTCCGCGCTGCGCCCCGATCCTGCAGCGCCCTCTCGCGTTCGTAGCGCGCTCTTCAGCGTAGCGCGGGCGCCCCTCCCCTGGCACGCCCCAGCCTCCCCGCCGGCCCTGAGGCAGGGGGATGCCCGCCCGACCCCACCTCCGGCTCCTCCTCAGGCACCAGGCCGGGCCTTGGCCGCCTCCTGCTCACCAACGCCAAGGCCGCACTTCCGGGCCGCGACGCCAGCGGAACCGAAGCCCTGCGCCGCGTCGACACAGGGGGAAACCCTAGGCCGTAGCACGTTTCCCGTATTTTTACGACGATCAGGTGCCGCAGTCGTCGGTAGGCCACACCTCTGACTCTTCTCAGAGTCGGAACCAAAGTCGCAGAAGCTGGCGCTGCCGCGGCTCTAGGAACCAATGGACCAGAGCACACTTCCGGCGTGGCCCTGGCGACCAGAGCGGGGGCGGGGCCTGCTGTGATTCCGCGCGCGCGCAGTAACAGAGGTTGGGAAGACTGTGCCAGCCCAAGCCTCCCAACCTGGCCCGTTTATTTATTATTATTTAATTTATTTATTTGTTTGTATTTTTTATTTTGTTTGTTTTTTTCTTTCTTACTTTACTTTCTTACTATTTTAGAGACGGGGCCTCGCTCTGTTTCCCATGCGGGAGTGCATTGGTGAAATCACAGCTCACTGCAGTCTCCAACTGCTGGACTGCAGCGATCCTCGGGCACCAGCCTCCGGAGTAGCTGGTACTATAGGCACGTGCCACCACACCTGGCTGCTTTGAACCCCACTGTGACCCGGGGAAGCGCCCTTCCTCCTATAACATGCGTAGATGCATAAGTAGGTCTCGCCCATGGCCTGTTGGACCCCAGCCCCGCTTGAGGCGCAGGTGACATACACCTATAGCTTCCCCCCAGGACCTCTGGCTGTGGGTGGGATAGGGAGCGGACCCCACTGTGGCGCTGGCTCCCATCTTCCACGTCTGAGCCTGAGTCCCACCCACAAGATGGAGGCAGCCTTGCCCAATGCCCCCAACCCCTCAGACCACCAGGCCCACCTACCCTGGGCAAGGACTGGACAAATAATGAGTGGATATTGCACTGAATCCCTCCTGTGCACCACAGCCTGGGCCAGAGGTCAGAAAAGAAAGGGAATTGGGGATGAGATGAGGTGGTAATCAAGCCAGAAACCAAAGACCAGAAGACCGGAGGGGAAAGAATCTGTGGGAAGAGCTGTCCAGGCACAGGGAACAGCCTTGATCTGCAAAAGCCCTGAAATGGGGCTGGCTGTCCAAGGCACCCATGAACCTCGCCCACGAGGTGGTGGGCTGGCATTGCTTCGTGCTCCACTCTTGTGGGTAGCCCCTTGGCCTCTTTGTGGGGGCAGGCACCGCTGGGGCTGGAGAGAGGTAAAAGGGCCTGGACCTCAAGGTCAGAAGATCACAGGGCCTCAGTGGACCCTATACCTTATACAGCAGTTATGGAGTCCAGCATGAGGCTTTCACCCTCCAGGAGGGAGACAAAGTCAGGATGCCTGTCCCTCACTCAGGGCAGCTGCTGGGTGGCTGTATTGTAGATGTGGTATTTGAAGGTCAGGGAGGGGAAAGTATATGCCAGGTGGGGAACCTCATTAAAACACAAGTCTAATGGCCTGCCTTCATTGTCTCTGTTCAGACTCTGAGGCCCAAACCATGATGGGCCGGCCTATTGGGTCCGTTCCCATCAACCTTGACAACCTCCTCTCCTCCTCTCTCTGTGGCTGCATATTCCTCTTCAGCCTCACAGGCTCCTTGCTGTACCCAATTTGAGGCTGACCTGTGCAGTTCTCTCTGGCTGTAGCACCCTATCACACAGCTAAGATGCCAGCACCTCCCCCAGGGCCCTCCCTGACCTTAAGGCTCCCCCTCATCTTCTGTTGCAGGGTCTGTGAGGGTAGGGGTTCATCTGTGTCCTTCATCTTGGCACCTGCTGCTACAATACAGACAGGAACAGACAGCCACGTCACCTTGCCCTGGGCCTCCACTGATCCTGACCCTGTGGGATTGTGGGATTCTGGAACATTGCAAGTTAATCTGATATGAGGGGAACAAAATTCTGAAAATGTCCCCTGCCCCAAGATTCTGTGTCCAAATCCAAAATATACCACCTGTACATAGTTACACTACATGGTGAAGGGGGCTTTGCAGATGTAATTAAGGTTGTTAATTAGCTGACCTTAAAATAGATGATTCTGATCTGGGCGCAGTGGCTCATGCCTGTTATCCTAACACTCTGAAAGGCCAAGGCGGGAGGATCACTTGAGCTCGGGAGTTTGAGAGCAGCCTAAGCAAGAGCCAGATCCCATCTCTACTAAAAATAGAAAAATTAGCCAGACACAGTGGCTCATACCTGTAGTCCAAGCTATTCGGGAGGCTGAGGCAGGAGGATCACTTGAACCCAGGAGTTTGAGGTTGCTGTGAGCTATGATGATGCCGTTGCACTCTAGCCAGGGTGACAGAGAGAAAATCTGTCTCAAAAAAAAAAAAAGCCTGTTATGATGGCTGCATCACTAGATGATAAGAGCTAGTGGAATGGCAAAGACAGGAGACCCAGCAGTCAGCAATGGTGCTCTGATCTCAGCAGGGAAGGGCAGAAAGGGACAGATTCAGGGTAGGAAGGAGAGGACATAGGTGGCTTTAGAGAAGGTCTCAGCTCCAAGGGAAGAAGCTGGGAGGATAAAGATGAGATGGGAGTAGAGGACCTGGCTCATGAGGCTAGGGTGGGTGTAGAGGGAAGAAACTCAAACCCTGACCCCTCTCAGGCAGCCAAGGGAGGTAAAAACTGTGGCCTCCACAGTCATAAGCCTTGAGAAAACATTTATTGCAGGACAGCAGGGTCAGAAGACAGACGGCTCCCACCAAAGAGTCTTCCAGGTCCTCTCAGCTGTGCCCGCTTCTAGCTCAGTCCGGGTCTCAACCTCCCCCTCTTCTCCCTCACTACCAGGCCAGCTGTTCAACCAGGTTCACCCTCTGTGGCAGTCACTCCAGGGGTAAAGCTCAACGCTCAGGTCCCCAAGTCCACAAACCCAGCCCCAACCTAGTGGATCTGGGCTGTGCCAGGTATGGGATGCAGGTTCCAAGATCCAGGTACACGTCTCCATCTGTCAGGAGCTTCCACTCAGCCCAGGGAGAAGACACTAAGAATATCCTGGCAGAAATGCTTCCAGGAACTGGGTGCGGTGGCTCAAGACTGTAATCCCAGCACTTTGAGAGGCGGAGTAAGGAGGATTGCTTGAATCCAGAAGTTTGAGACTACCTTAGATGAGACCCTGTCTCTACAAAAATAAAAAAAAATAATTGGGCTTGGTGGTACATGCCTGTAGTCCCAGCTATTCTGGAGGCTGAGACAGGAGGATCCCTTGAGCCCAGGAGTTGGAGGCTACAATGAGCTGTACCACTGCACTCCAGCCTGGGTGACTGAGACCCTATCGCTAAAAAAAAAAAAACGAAAACAAAAAACAAATAAATGCCTCCTGGTATCAGGCAAATAAAGGTGAAGACTGAGTGGGAGGGTCCCTCAAAGCAAGCGGCAGCAGTGGGGGATCAAGCCCTTCTGAGGGGACAGAGAGGAAATGGGACCCACGTGGGGTGAGGAAGGGGCAGGGGCAGGGTCCCCTTTACACTCCAGAAAGGCCTCTGAGGCTGCAGCTTAGAGAGGGGGCCAGAAGGAAGGCCCAGACCCAGGCCGTGGTGCAGCCTACCAGGTGGTCAAAGCAATGGGTCGGACCAGGCCAGGAGACTTGCGAATTTACCGAAAACAGCATTCAGATAGGTAGATAGGTATTAAGGGCTCAACAAAGAGGGGTGGGGATCAGGAATATTTGCAAGAGAGAAAAGTTTTAACGTGCTTTCATATGTAAAATGCAAAGAAGAGCATACCACCTCTCTTTGGACAGAGGCCTGAGAAAACAATTCAGGAAGGATGACACCTAAACTGAAATAATAATCGTAACAACAACCACTGTCTTCTCCAGGGTCCCAGCACCTTGACCCATACTGTGCCCTAGGATTGATTTTGAAGAGTTAAAAAAAACCCCAAGAAACACATAGAACAATATAGCATTGACTTTATGGCATGGATCACTCAAACCCCCTAATTAGCAAATGTTCTTGGGCCGGGGCGGTGGCTCACGCCTGTAATCCTAGCACTCTGGGAGGCCGAGGTGGGCGGATCATTCTGAGCTCAGGAGTTCGAGACCAGCCTGAGCAAGAGCGAGACCCCGTCTCTACCAAAAATAGAAAGAAATTAATTCGACAGCTAA
>CAUYSK010032471.1:0-24283 GCA_963575035.1 Avahi laniger | reverse complement strand
GCCACTCACCTTGCTGCGGTACCAGGACTCGGCCTCAGCCCGGCTGCGGCTGGCGATGTCATCGTACTGAGCCTTGATCTCGGCAATGACGCAGTCCATGTTCAGGTCCCGGCTGTTGTCCATCTTGACGACCACCGAGGTGTCTGAGATGTGGGCGTTGAGAACGCGGATCTCCTGCAGGAGGTCAGGGAGTGGAAGAGCGTCTTAGACCAGGGCCCCTCTCTCAGCAGCCCACACTCCCACGGTCATTCCCTATCCCCTGCCCCTGCTTCCTCCAAGAGCCCCGCTGTCTGAAGCCCCTTGTCCAAGTTGCCATCTTCCCCATCGGCCCAGGGCCCTCTCCATGCTCCTGAGGCCAGGGGCTGGAGGCTGAGAGGAGGAGGTAGAGAGTCCACGTCTGAGGCTCCAACTGGAACCTTTGGGTGTAGGACCAGAGTTCACCAACCTGGGATAATTGTCACCATAGTGGGCATGGCAGGTGAGAGGTCTAGCTACACTTCTTCACCATCTCACAGTAAACCTGCCTTGGAACTCTCAACTCTGCTCTGTATTCTCCCCACCCCACCATGGGCTTCAGAAGCTGAAATGGTGACAGGTCCTTTCCAGTGTCTAACTCACACCCTCCTTGCTGCCCCTCTGCTCTGGAGCTCCTCACCTCCTCATATAGTCGCCTTAAGAAGTCGATCTCCTGGGTCAGGGCCTCCACGTTGGCCTCCAGGTCAGATTTGCGTAGGTAGGCACAGTCCACGTCCTAAAGGGGAGAAGATGGCACAGGGTCTCACTGGGGGACAACGCAGAGCTTTTGGTTTTTCCCTACCAGGGAGACACACTCCGTCAGACTAAGCAAATTCCCGGAAAACCCCTTAGATGCTCATCCCAGCACCTGGTGTCATGGTGTGGTGAAGCCCTCCAAGCCGTCAGTGGGGTAAGGAGCAGGTTTGGGTAAAGAAGCGGGGCCGCAAGGTTTCTAGGAAATTCCTCTGTACCCACTGAGACGATTCCTCTAGAATCCACATCTTGCACCTGTCACCAAAACTTAGGATCTAGTGTAAAATGGGTCAGTTCTAATGATGTCCCACTCCTCTCTGCTCTCGTGGAAGGAAAGCTAGATCTGGGGTCAGAAAAAGAGGGTGCAGGGATCAACTCTGTCCCTTCTAAGCCAGTGTGACGCAGAGCAGGCACCTTAACCTCTGAGCCTCATTTCCTGCCAATAACCCCTGCCGTCCACACACTGAGGTGTTGGAAGGGCCTGGCGAGAGTCCCTGTGACGGCCCTTGCGCAGAGCCAAGTTTGGGAGGGGACGAGTAATGGTTGCCGTTCATGCCAGCGTCTTCTAGCTATTGCTGGCCGGAAGTTGTGGCCATTCCCTAGCATTCATAGGTATTTATTGAATGTCCCCTCTATGCGGACACAGGGACGAAGGAAGTGGGAAGCCAGTGGCCAGATGGGAGCAAACTTGCATGGGGCAGAATATTGCCCTGCTTGAAGCAGGCAGCGTGCCGCGCGGTCAGAGGCTGCCCAGGGAGCGCTGGAGCGTTTGGTAAGGAGTAGGGAAGAGGTTGGGCCATGTGACTTTAGGGAGTCGCTTAGCCTCTCAGAATTACGGAGATCTCCCTTCTACCTCTGCCTTTGGTTCTGAGTTAGGGGACAAGTATTCTGGGGTCACTCACCTTCTTCAGGGCCACAAATTCATTCTCAGCAGTGGCCCTTAGTGCCACCTCCTCTTCATACCTGGGAACAAAGCACACAGGTCTCAGATTTGGGGAGAAGAAGAGAGAATGAATGCCCAGACAAGCATACTCCAGGAACTGGATATTTTGGCGGTGGTCGTAGACTCAAAAAAGTGTGGGACTAGAAGGGACCGTGTCCTTTCCTTTCTTCCAGGCATTCAGACCAATCCATGTCACCCAAAGCTCTTCCTGTTTCAGGGACTCTCCTTCGTGATGCAAGTGTGGAAGGGCGGTGCCTGGCACATGTTCAAAGGCCTCCTCTTTGCTTTTGGATTGTAACTCCCTGGGGGACAGGAACCCTGCCCTAGTTCTGGTGCCCTTTCTTTCCCCTCCTTCTTACTTTCTTACTCCTTCCCCACTCAGGGCCTAACATAGCATCTGGAACATCCAGTAGATGTTCAAAAAATGTTTGATGAATTAGTAAAATAAATGCATAATGATGAGGTAGCTGGAGCAGCTCAAAATCTCTCCAGTGTTCAAACTTTGAGTCCAGAAAAGAAAATTCCCCCCCCACAGGTTTATTGTCACTGACTTCTTCCTATTGGGAAGTTCCTTTTGTGGTCTAACCTAAATCTATCTTGCTTTGACTCAATCTCATTTAGTTTCTCCAAACCCTCCTTCCACCACATTCACCTCTTCTTGTAGCCCTCCAGCACCTCCTGCACGTGGTTGAGCTCCGAGGCCAGCCTCCCGCTGTCGGCCTCCACGCACTCAGCCTCCCGCCTCAGCGTCTCGATGTAGCCATTGAACAGCGGCTCCAGGTTGCTCTCGCAGCACTCGCGGTTCTGGTAGAACTGCCACTTGGTCTCCAGCAGCTTGTTCTGCTGCTCCAGGAAGCGCACCTGGGGTGGAGGTGGGAGAAAAGTCGGTGGGAGGAGCCAACATCTCCAGCCCTCCTTGCAGAACAGCGAGAGTCAAGACAGAGCTAGCAGCGAGTTGTGCAGAGGCAAGGGGTGGACCTCATGGCCCCTGCTGGCCTCTCCCTGCCTGAGGATGCACCTGGAGCATCCTTGTGTCATGACTGCATTTTCAGGCTGGAGTGAGGGTCTGTCCAGGTGGGCCTGGATGGGATGAGCGAGAAACTGAGAGGCATGTGGGCTGTGCTGGGTTACTGTTGGGCTAGGGGGGCAGGTAGCAGTAGGGGATAGTGACAATCAGGGAAGGCTTCCTGGAGGAAAGGAATGTAGAGCAGTGTTGGGAGGAATAGAGAAGGAAGAAAGCCTTTCACTCTAAGCTCCCTCAGGGCAGGGCCCATGGTTTGTTGATTGATGTCCCCGGTGGCCAGCCCAGGGCTTGGCGAGCAGTTGGCTGAATGGATGGTCTGGGTGGGAAGGGCTGCCTAGCTGGGCAGATCAAGGAGGTCAGGCTCTCACCAACAGTGTGCCTGGGGCCTGAGGAGGCCTGGGGGAATGTGGGGTGTGGTCCTGGGTGGCCTAAACTTGTATGTTGGATGCTATGTTGTATGTCTCCGGAGGCCAGGCCGGTAATGTGAATGGGGGAAGGATCTGGGGTGCAGGGAGGGTGAGGACCGCAGGGAAGCGAGGCATGCACGATTTTCCTGGGAATTGTTCAAACTGGAGAGAGACAATGGCCAGAAAGGATATCAGCAAACAAAACTAGGTCCCTTGGCGTCAAGTTTTCCATTTCTCCTACATTTTAAAGATGAGATGTCTCCCTGCCTTTTAGTTCTGGGATCCTTTTCATCCAACTCCATGAGTGCGGCAGGGAATTCCCAGGTTGGAACTTCCAGAAATGGAAGACTCCAGAATGGAGACTGCTGATATTATATGGGATAATTTTAGGTGGCTTTGGCTCACAGGGTCTCATGGCTGCCTTGGCCCCCCATCTTCCCTTTCAAAGTCACAGCCAGCTCACACACTGCACCACACACAGTCCTCGGGGGGAGAACGCTGGGGTGCAGAGGGGAGGTCACTGCCCAGAGGAGGAACTGGATGTAGCGCCCAAGCCACCTGCTCCTGGGCCAGGGACCATTCCATATTGCTCTCCTTGGCCACCTTTCCAGGGTGCAGTGCCTGCCAAGGCGGACCAGACCCTGCTGGAGGCAGTGGGGCAGCTGGGGACCCCAGCTTTGGACGTTCTAGCCCAGGGCTGGACAGCTGGAGAGGGCCTGGGCCTGGAGTCCTGCTCTGCTCTGGTACCCACTCTGTGTGGGCACTTGGGCGGGCCCCTGGCCCTGGCCATGCCTCCTTTCTCTCTCTGCACACTCAAAGCACTGGGCTGGCAGTGGCGCCAATTCCCAAATGTAAACCCTTCACTGGCTGACTTCAGGATTCCACCATCCCATATACTATTTTATGCGTGATTTAGCTATAAAAGGATTCCCCTAATTTTTACACTTCTGGGGTTGAAGGAGTAACCTCACGTTACCACCAGAGTTGTAAAACCATCATGACTAGGCACACATAGAAGGAAGTTACAGAACATTACATTCTAACTGAAACTGTTGTCGCAGAAGCTCTGAACCTGAGGCTTGCTCTGTTTATGAAAGGTGGGAGAGAGTATTAGAGAGATGCTAAAGGCATTAGCACCCAATGAGATTTTCTTCACCTAATCTTAAGAATTGAAACAGACATGAAAGAAGAATTTTCTCATTAGGTGTTTCAATGATATTTACTGCTATGGGTCCCTACCACCTAAAATTATCATAAAAAATGTCAGCGGTCCCCATTCCCCATTTCTAGAGAGACTGTCCTGGGAATTCCATCTCCTCCCAGGACCTCCAGGTTCAGGAAGGGTGTGATCCAGGACACCCACCTTGTCGATGAAGGCAGCAAACCTGCTGTTGAGGCACTTGATCTGCTCCTTCTCCTCATGCTTGACGCACTGCGCATTGGGGTCGATCTCCAGGTTGAGGGGCGTGAGGAGGGTCTCGTTGACCGACACGGTGGTGATGCAGGGGGCGCTGGGCCCACACACGCCCCCGGAGCGGTAGCCGAAGCTGCGACCACAGGAACCTGCCCGGAAGCCCCCGCAGACGCTGTGGCTGCCAAAGTTCCCGGGGAGGCCGCGGTAGCAGGAGATGCCGCGGTAGGGGGCGGCGGTGATGCAGCAGCGGCCTGGCTGGGGCCCGCAGGCCGAGAGGCAGCTGAAGGCGCGGACCCCGCAGGGGGCGCCGGGGCGGGAGGACAGGCAGGACATGGTGCCGTGGCGCGGGCAGTGGCGGGCGGCTGGACCTCAGGCCCGCGCTGTGCCTTTTATGGCCCACCCGCGGGCCCAGGGAGGGAGCTCGCGGCCCGGCGTTTATGAGCTTGGAAGGCTCGGCCCTCGCGCCTCGAGAGCTGGGAATCAAAGTGGGCCGGCGGCCCAGCCGCCTCCATAAAACGGCGTTCGCCTCCCGCCCGCGCTTTATGGGGCCGGGAAGTGCCCGGTCAGCTCAGCGGGTCGTGCGCCGCGGGTGGAGCCCCTATGCCCCTCTGCGGGACGGCCTGGGGAGCGCTGGGTCCCTGGCTTGTCCGCAGGCGGGACACGCTCGGCCCCCACGTCGGTGCAGCCCCGTGCTCCGCCCTGCTGGCTGGGAAGCCTTGGCCTCAGTTAATCCGGGCATCCCCACACGGGGTCCCGGGCGAGTGTGTGCGTGCATGCGGAGAGGGAGGGGCCTCTGAAGTCACTCCTGCAGCTTCATGGCATGACCTTGGACAGGTGAATAACCTTTCTGAGCCTGTTTCCTCACATGCAAAACAGGGGTGACAATAGCAATCATCTGAGAGTTGCTGGGAGGATCTAATGAGATAATGGACCAGAAGCACTTAGGGCCCTACCTAGCACTTAATATATTGAGGCCCATAAATGTTTGTTTGTTTATTTATTTATTTGTTCTATTTATTCTATTGTTATTAATTTGTCATTCATCCTGTGTCCCTTTGGGCAAAAACTTTCTCTTCTTTTTTCTCTTTCTTAGAACTCAGCTCATATCTCCTCTTCTAGTAAGTGTCTCCCCTACCCAGGCAAGCAATTGCTTCCTGCACCTCTCTCTGCTTTGCCTGGGGGACAGCAAGGAAGCTGTGTTTATGGAGTGTTCACAATGTACCTAGTACTGTGCTGAAGGCTTTTTATGCTATATGATTTCATTTAACACCCAGAGCATCCTTCTGAGATTGGCATTATTGTACCTATTTACCTGATTGGGAAGGGGAGCTCAGAGCGGTCCAGTGACTTGTTTAAGATCATACACAGACAGTTCTCCTTGGAGGGGTGGAGTTAGAATTTGAGGAGACTCCCCAGCCCTCCTTGACACTATTCTCTCCTAGGGTCTGAGTCTTTGAGGGCTAATCAAGGGTTGAGTTGGAGGCAGGAGCACCCACTACTGGGCTCTGGGCTCTTAGAGAAATTGGTCTGATTCAAAACCTCTCTGTCAACTGATGCTTGGTCATGGCCACCAACTCTAGAAGACCATAACCCATCACAGAGGAGGTTAATTATGCATGCAATTATTGGCAGAGGAAACCAGAGTGTACACTCAGCAGCCAGCATTAAAGAGAAGCATGCAAATCACCCTTAGCTTCCTTTGCTTTTAAATATGGGTTATTATTGTACAAATGATAATTAAATCTTGGAACTCCAGAGGTCATCACAGCCATCCCTGTCTTTGGGCTGCCTGGCATCTCATTTCCAGGGAGTGCCTGATTGTCCCCTTTGCTGTCCTTTCCACACTCTCATGGGCTTGGATTCCTTTGGTCCAGCCTTGTTTTGTTTGCAGCAGTTTAAGGCCAACCTTAGTTCTATTCCCTGCAGAAGACAGAGCCCAACTCTACAGTGTCTTGTGCATCTACCCTTAGTGTGAGTGGGAGTCACCAGTTGTGTGATTAGTGCTTGGCTTCAGGATTATGCATTTCTACTCCAATTTTTCTTTTAGGAATAGGGATATTAGAGAGATCTTCCCTTGGTGTCTCCTCCACAAGAGGAAACGGACTCACCCTGAAGCGTGGATGACTTAAATTAGACTTACGGAGGTACTCACATGATTCTTCTTGCTTGGACCCTTTTCTGAGTTTTGGTGGTGGATGGAGCAGACTTTCTGTGCTATCACAATCAATGAGGCTGTTAATAATCAGCTTTTGTCAATACATACAATTAAATGCATTAAAATCCAGAGAGACAAAAGAGCTGCAGGCTGAGTTGTACTTGCTAAAAACACAACCTGAAGGGGATGGAATTGAAAGGTCTCACATCTAGACCACAGGGGTCCTCCAAACTGTTAATACTGATCCCTCACCCAGGCTTGGGGTAACATGCTCCCTGGTGGCCTATTTATTATTCTTGGAACTCAGGGTGGGCTAGTGGTGGGGAGAGAAATGGGCTAAAGCCTGAGAAATTTCAGACATGATCAAGGACATACTCCTGCATAGACTTCTATATGAGAAAATGAAACCTCCATTCACAGTAAGATCTTCTAGAAATTATCCCCCTGCCCCTTTTATTTCTAACATGTCAGTCTGTTGACAAAAAGTTATCTTGGTTATCATACCTCTTCTTTCCCTCCCAGTGAGTCCCGGGAGCCAGTTCGAGGCAGGGAGCAAACTCGCATTGAGCACCCATCTGGAACCAGGCTCCGAGCATGAAGGAGGAGACTGTGGTCCTCAAGCAGGGCAGGCACCACACGGAGGACCTTAATGCAAAGCTGCAGGACACCTGGCTGTCGTGGAGCAACACCCTGCCATGGGGACTTGGCAGAAGAGTGAATGTCCAGCATAGGGGTCTGGGGCCAGGGGTCAGGGGAGAGTCCCCGGGGGGAGATGACCCTTTGGTTGGGCCTGAAGAGTGTGAGGACTTGGAAGTGCTGAGATGAGAAGGGGAGGAGGATTGCGTCAGAGGGGGTGGTGCAGGCAAAGACACGAAGCCAGAGGATGTGAGGGGAATGGCGGACAGTTCACTTTGGCTGAAAAATAGGAGATGGTTGAGGGCGGGGGAAGATGCTGTAGGTAACCTAGAGCAATTCTATCATCTAGTACAACTTTAGCAAGAGAATCTGAAGAAGTCTGTTGTGTAACCATAGCCTTTGCAGTAGAATCTGCTATAGAGCCTATTATGAGGGATAAATGTCTAATCATTGCCTCATTTATGTTTACTCCAAGACATGGAAAAAAGGACCTAACAAATGATGCTCATCCAGAAGGGTTAAGGTCTACTGACAATGTTCTTTTTAACCTATGGGTAGCAGACCAATGTTCTGTTTCTGACTGACTATGGGGCAACAAGGGTACCATCAAAATTCCTAACCCACATTGGCCTTTCGCCTTCCATCCATTAAGGCATGAGGTTGCCTATGTATAAGGTTGGCCACGAAATCGTCCACAAATAAAAGAATACCCAATGGGTGCACACAAGGCCCCTTTCCTAGTTCTATTGTTCATGGATACATTACTTGGAATGGTGGAATTAGCAGTTTTTGGCCAAGGATCTGAGGTGAAGTCATTAATACTACAAGTTAAAAGAGCACTATTGTACCCTGGCACATAAGTCAGTTTCTAAGAAAATCCATTTAGGCTTTTGGTGCAAATCTGTCTTATGATATACTCACTCATCCTGGTTCTTGTATCTCATGACTGGGTTAAAATAAAACTGGTGGTGAGAACAAGTGAGTCTAGAAGACTAACTTCATAAAAAGGACCACTAGTATAATTTGAACAAACAGATGTGTTAGGGATGTTGCTAAAATTATCCAGTGGGTGCATTTTTTAGGTAAAGATTTGAGTTTGATGTGACAGATCCAACACTCTGCCAAGTTACCCTCAGAAGCTGCTGATTGTGAAATTCTAATTATGCCATTATCCTGCCAGGTGAAAGAGGTAGGCAGAAACAAGGAAAAATTAAGAGAAGTAAGAGTTTCATGATGGTAAAGAAATCTTGATCTGTGATCTTGGAAAAGCTGTCCACATCCAGAATACTGTCTGATTCTGTGGAGAAACTTCTCTGGTTAGCTTTACCTTAAGGTCTGAAATGGATGTACCATTCCAAGAGTCTGAAGGGGCCCTTTTGAGTTGCGAGATGGGACCCAAGGTTCGAGGCTGCAGTGTGGGTGCTGCAGTGTGGGTGGTGAGAATAATTTGGTGTAGTCCCTTCCAATGGGGTTCAAGGACAATCTTTCTTTGATATCTTTTCCAGAACACCCAGCTATCCTCAATTGGTGGATCATGAAAAGTTTCCTTTACCTGGCAAAAATACACTTTGACATAATGCATTAAAGCCTTTCAGCATTTTGCCATATCAGAGTTTAGGAGAGTGGAAGATACATGAGGTTCTATTATTAGGGGCATAGACCTTGCAGTAACTATTTCATAAGGAGTCAATCTGTGTTTCCCAGAGGGAGTGGCTCTGATTGCCGTCAATCTGCAGTACCTTTGACCAAGGCAATCCTGTCAATTCAGTTAGCTTTGCCTAATGCTTTTGTTTTTGTAATACCTTATTTAATTGTTTCACAACTTGTACAGTGAAACAAGTACCTCTATGCTGGAGATTTTGCCAGGAATGCCTCATGAGGGAAACACATTTTCTAATAACCTTTAAGTTACTATTATAACATTGGTCTTCTTGTGTGGGAAAACTTCTATATAACCAGAAAACATGCATTGAAAATGGTAATCGAATGAAATCCCTCTATAAATGTTCAAACGACTTATCAGGTAGAAGAAATGTACCTGAAGTTTTGATTGTCTTCCCAGAGTCATGGGTTTGACAAATCAAACATTGGTCATAAACCATGTTAGCAATTTTGGAACAGCCACTACACCAATATTTTTTCATAATTTGGATCTTTTTATCTCTTCCATGATGAGTCATGGAGTGTAGAACTTTTAATAATGGAAACTTTAAGAACTCAGGAATGACCAAGTGTCTGTTCAAGCTCTCCATGAGTCCACACTTAACATTTACATCCTCTTAAATACAAATTTTGTTTCCCCAAATTTTGAACCAATTCAGGGGCATAGGTTTTCATATATAATTTGACTTGGATCAGGGGGTTCATTCAAACTGCATATCTTGACAATTTTAGTACTGGCTGACTTAGCATGAAAATATGCCAAAATATTTCCCAGGTATTTGATTAATTCTTATTCTGTTTGATGTTGGATAGCAGCTTTATAAACCAGACTGTCTCTTCATTGGAGTTCTGGGAATTCTAACCCCATCCAATGGTATTATCTTATAAGGTTATCAGAAACCTGTACTTGCCAGAGTCTCTTCTATTCTTTCCCTGAATCTCCTTGAAAAAGGAGCAATTTATGGAGGTAGCTGATTGAAAATGCTTTTTGAGAAGAATCAATACCACTGTTTGTGGATGACAAAGACTTAGCATGGCCATAGTTAAAAATCTGATGAAAGTTCATTATAACTGGTAATTGACAAGGAAATTGGTTATTTCTATGGCATGCAACAATTTAGATAATAACAAGCACTATGACTGATAGCTTTATACCTGAACTATTAGATTTCTATAAATTTCATATAATTTCTGAAACAAATATTAATAACACATCCATATAAATATAACTGAAGAAGGTTGAGCATTGCTTATTATTTGATAATGCTTCCTATATAATTTAGCATATCAAATAAGCCTGATTAGTTCATATCTCTCTTTTACAAGGTGATTGAAACATCCTTTTTGATGTCCTAAGGGCCCAACTGAAAAATCCCAAAATTAGTTCAAGTTCAAAAAAAAATTTAATTTAGAATTTGATTTTTGGAAGTTTGTCAAAAATATCAAAGGTTTCAAACACTTGTTCAAAATAGGATTACAGGTTACTGTGAAATAACAGTCATTCATTTAATCAGAATTATAAAAAACTTTAAAAGACAAACAGAAAGTTAAATACTTTTAGAAAAAAATATTAACTTTAATAGAGAGGACTCAGTTTTCTTAAGTTATCAAAGACTTATTAAAGACAATGTGAAGCATAGGGAATCATCTTGAGAAAACACAGAATCTTTGTTTTCTAGGCCAACTACCTAAAAGTAAAGAAAACTTTTCACTATTTCCTATTAGGAGCAGATCAATATTCCAAGGAAAGTCTTGTTGTAACAGAGAGGACCAAATCCTAGTTTTGCATCAGTGCACTTTTGTTATTAAAGCTCAATTTTTAGAAAAACTTATAAATAATTTCCTTCTAATTTTAGCCAGATCGATCACACATAAATTCCTTTCACAAAACTCATCTTCCACAAATCTAGAATCTTTTCTTTCCCATGTTGGAACAACCAATCATTCCACTTTAGGACAAAAATTTCTCTCTTTCTGTTTTTTTTTTCCTTACTGACAACATATCTTTCATGTGAGCTTCATTTATCGAAAACAAATCTTATTTTCTTTGTATATGGAAACTAAAAATAAAATACTAAGCCTCCCTTGCCAACTGAATGGACTCCCTCTTGGCCCACATCACTGACACTTCAGTCATCATCAAGATGGACAACAGCCAGGAAGTGAGCGTGGACTGCACTGTGGCTGAGATAAGGGCTCAGTACGATGACACTGCCAGCTGTAGCCAGCCGAGGCTGAGTCCTGGTACCACAGCAAGGTGGATGGCACAGGACGCCTGCCTCCTAGACATGGCAGTGGGAGAGAAGCAAGTTATATATTAGAAAAGACTTCTTTTGTCTGGGGATTCTGATCACTGAGGATGGTAAGTGAAAGAAGGGCTGCCTCGCTGATGTTGGGATGGCAGAGCAGGACTGCCATGTGTGGTTGCACAGGTTGAGCACTGCACAACCTCCACAATCATCTTTGATGTCCTGAATGGTTGAAATGTCCCATCCTGAGTCTTATGAGCATGTCTGCTTCCCTCAGTGTGAGGAGATGAAGGCCACGGTGATTAGGCACAGGGAGACCCTGCACCTTACCAATGAGGAAATCAACAAAATACTAGCAAACTGAATTCAACAGCACATCAAAAAGATAATTCACCAAGATCAAGTTGGCTTCATCCCAGGGATGCAAGGATAGTTCAACATACATAAGTCAATAAATGAGATTCACCACATAAACAGAAGCAGAAACAAAGACCATATGATCATCTCAACAGATGCAAAAAACATTTGATAAAATCCTGCACCCTTTCATGATAAAAAAAAAACCCTCAACAAACTAGGCATAGAAGAAATATATCTGAAAATTATAAAAGCCAAATATGACAAACCAACAGCCAACATCATAGTGAATGGAGAAAAGTTGAAAGCATCCCCCAAGAACTGGAACAAGACAAGGGTGCCCACTGTCACCACCTCTATTCAACATAGTGCTGAAAGTCCTAGCCAGAGCAATCGTGTAAGAGAAAGAAATAAAGGGATGACCAAACTGGGAAAGAGGAGGTCAAGCCATCACTTTTCACTGATGATATAATCTTGTCTAGAAAAATCCCAAAGGCTCCACCAAAAGACTCCTGGAATTAAGAAATAAATTCAGCAAAGTCTCAGGTTACAAAATCAATGTACACAAATCAGTAGCATTTTTATATACTAATAACAATTAAGATGAGAGTCAAATTAAGGACTCAATACTATTTACAATAGTTTCAAAGAAAATAAAATATCTAGGAATATACTTAACCAAGGGGATGAAATACTTCTATAAGGAAAAGTACAAAACACATGAATTTCAAAGGAGCTTTATTCATAATATTCCCAAACTAGAGACAACCCAAATGTTTATTAACAGATGAATAGATAAACTAACTGAGATATGGTCATACAATAAAATATCACTCAGCAATAAAAAAGAATGAACTGTTGATTCATGACACATGTTAAGTGAAAAAAGTCAGACACAAAAGAATATATAGTGTATACTTCCATTCATATGAAGTTCTGGAACTAGCAATACTAATCTACAGTGATAGAAATTAGATCATCTCCACCCTGGGATGGGGTGGAGACTAATGGCAAAGAGGCATGAGGAAACTTTCTGATTATGGAAATCTATATTTTCATTCAGTGCTGATTATGTTGGGACTTACATTGGTTAAAATTTGTTGAACTGTACTTTTACGATGTGAGTATTTTATCATATACAAATTATATCTCTATAAACTTGATAAAATAATGCTTTAGAACTCATAAGCTACTTAGAAACAAACCTAAAAATATGTAAAAGACCTATGCCTAGAGAAATATAACATTATATGAAATGTCATTGGAAATGAAAGATAATAAAGAAGACCTAATTAAATGAAGAGATATACCACATTCATGGATAAGAAGCTTTAATATCATAAAGATATTCATTCACCTTAAACTGATTTACAGAGTTGATGCAACTAAAATCAAATTCTGAAAAAGGATGTACATAAGTCTGGACAAGTGGATTCTAAAATTTATGGGGAAGAACAAAGGTTAAGAATAGCCAAGGAACTGATGGAAAAAAAAAATGGGTACTCTCCCTTTCAGAGATTATAATTTGTTATAAAGCTATAGTAATTGAAGAAGTGTAGTACCCACACAAAAATAGACAAATCGACCAATGGAACAAAATAAATAGCCCCTAAATTTATATATAAATAAATAAATACTTTTGATGTACAATGGAGGTGGTATGGGAGATCAATAGTGAAAGGAAGGACTATGCACTGGTTCCAAATAAAATTAGATCCTTGTTCTCTGTCATACACAAAATCAATTTAAAACAAATTTAAATCAAAAGTAAAACTAAAACTTTTAGAAGAAAAAAGAGAAAGAAGAGAAATTCTTGCACATGTGTATCAGGGGACGTGTAGAAAAATGTTCATAGTACAACCTTTGTAAGAGGAGTGAACAAAACAAAACAATAACCTAATTCCATAAAGTGTGGTATAGTCACACAATAGCATACTATGACCCTATTGGAGGAATCTTAGTTACACAATGTTAAGTAAAAAACAGCAAGTCCCTGTGTGACACCTTTTTTATTAAAAAGAAAAAAGAGAAACTAAAACAAGTATTTTTAGATATATGCACGTATGGAATAAAACTAAAAAAAAAAAGCAAGGGAATTATAATACAGCTTTGGGGAAATGATTACCTCTGGGGTGATAAGCAGAGGCCAGGGTAGGACAGGAGCATGGAGGTGGATGTCAATTACTAGTAATGTTTTAGTTTTGGGGTCAGTAGGTGGGTACACGGATATTTCACTTTCATTATATTATTATAGTTATTTATTATAAATAATAAAGGTTATATGCTATTTACAAGAAATTAACCTAAAATACAAGGAAGGACATAAACTGAAAGTAAAAGGACGTGTTAAGGTGATTGGTTAGATCAGACTGCATTATTCCTAGCTGGGTGAGTAATTTTTAGTATATGTGTATTTGTGTATAGGTGGTGATTCATAATATAAAATATATTTCTTATTTTGAGTTGTGGTTAAAACAAGGGTTTGACAGCTAGTATCCTAAAGAACCTCCTGCCAGCAGATATGCACAAAAAGAGTTCACGGCAGTGTCATTTGTTATGACAAAACAAAAAGCACATGTAAACTACTCATAGGAAAATGGAGAAATATCCATACATTGGAATACTACACAGCATTGAAAAATGAACAAAGTTCCATGCCTCAAAACAGATGAACCTCAAAAATAGAACATTGAGGAGGAAAAAGCAAGCCATAGAAGCATACAAACAGTGTAATTCTATTTATATAAAATTGAAAGGTAGGCAAACTAAATCATAGCTTAGGAATACACACATAAAGTAGTAGAGAAAAGTAAGGGAATGATTAAGATAATAACCCAGGACAGTGGTTACTCTGGGGATTGGATGGGGTTATGGCATGGGTCCCAGTGCTGGTGGGTACACAAGGATTTGTTTTATTATTGTTGCTATTTAAATCATTAAATGCATGTTGTATATATTCTTTGGCACGTAATAAGAATGTTACAAAACAAAAGGAAAATGCCGACAACAGCTGTGTGCTCTAGTCTCTGCTCATTCTAGTTTAGAGTCATTGCCTCACCTAAGATTTCCTACTAAGTCTTGGGACTGGCATCCCCAGTCCCAGTTTCTGACCTTCCTGTCCATCTTCCACAGTGCTCCCAGATAGGCCTTCCTAAGTCACATCTCACATCAGGCCACTGTCCTGCTCAAGCACCTTCTGTGGCTCCCCATTGCCCACTCCATAAGCCCCAACTCCCCAGCTCTACACATTTCCCCACCTGAAGTAGCCTTCCTCTCCTCCACTTTCCTTCAAGGCCCACACTAGCCCAGGAATTTCTGTTTTGCCGTCTGGGCTCACAGTATAGCTCCCTTTGACCCCCTGCCTCTGAGGCCTCCCAGTCAGAACTCTGCGATTGTAATAAGGTGAGGTCACAAAGCCCCTGGGAATAAGAGGCCTAGTTCTCAGAGGCAAGGATTCTGGGAGCTCTTGAGCTGGAGCCGGGCTTTGGTGCGCAAGAGAGGCTTGGAGGAGACTATAGCTCCTTCGTCATGGTGAGACTTGTCCACACAGCTCATTGGTCCCACTGGGATGAGAGGCCTTGGACTCCACCCAGATCTGCTGCCCAGCCAGGCAGAAGTTATGTGTACAGTTTTGGGGAATAGCAGAGGAAAGAGTGGGCGGTGGGAATACAGCAGAGATTGAGATGACGTTCTGCAGTCTGTCCCTGTCTGTCCCTCCACACCCTGTCTACCCTTGAAAGAAATTTGCACTGGGCTGGTGTGAACAGTTCCTCCTCTCTGGGTTGAGGGTGTGTGTGTATGTGTGTGCGTGTGTGTGTGTGTGTGTGTGTGTGTGTGTGTGACTTTATCTGTACCTCGGGTGTACAGCAAAGAGCATGGGCTTAAAATGCGGTTTGTCCTAGCCAGTGACTGGCAGGGTTCCGCACTTCCTTCTGGTCCCTACTTCCTTGCATGCAGTAGATGTAATGAGCATCAGCTTGCCCAAGGGAAACAGTAGAGATGGTCACAGCCACCCGGCCTGCTTCACAAGTGGTCCTGAGCCCCAAGTGACTGTAAAAAGATTTTGACGTGTCAGGCACTGTGCAAGTGTGAGTTACTGTCGCAGGCTACTTATACATTGCCATGTGGAGGCAAGGTGCAGGGAGGGACAGGGCCTGCCAATTTTATAGACAGCACAGTGGCCTTGGGTTTGGGGAAGAGCTGGAATCTAGATCCTTATTATTAGTTTTGATTAATAGCATTCACCAAGATAAGAAAATCCCTTCATAGTCCTAGATTTTTTTTTTTGAGACAAGAATCTCCCTTTGTTGTCTGGGCTAGAGTGCTGTGGCATCAGCCTAGCTCACAGCAACCTCAAACTCCTGAGCTCAAGCAATCCTCCCCGCTTGGCCTCCCAGAGTGCTAGGATTATAGGCGTGAGCCACCTCACCCAGCTGATAGTCCTAGATTTTTAAAATTAGGAATTACCACTGAATTTTATTAAATGCTTTTTGTGCTAATTTAGATGGAAAATTATAATAATCAATTTCCTGGAGTTCAGTTATCCCTATTTCTGGGGTGATCTCAGTCCAAAACCCCTCTCAACAGATTGCTGTCCCGTGCTGCTGCCCATCGTGCCCAACTTCAGGCTTCCCTTGGCATCTCTGGGCCTGGGGGAGCACCTGCCACTGTGCCAGTGAACACATCGCATCCTTTCGCCATCCCTTGGGGATAGGAAGGATTCTCACTGCCATTGCACAGATGGCCAAACAGGTGCCCCCGAGAGGTTAGATGCTTTGCAGTTGCCAGCAGGTGGACGGGTGGGTACTGGAACTGCTTTGCCCCGTGTGCAATCCTCTGCCACCCCGCCCCACAGTGCGAAGAGATAAAGGCAACTGTGCAGAACCACGCGCGGAGCCTGCGGCACAGCAAGGAGGATCTGAACAGGCTGAACCAGGCCATCCGGCGGCTGGCGGTGCGGGCGGACGGCGCTGAGAGTCAGGTGAGGGTAGGAGTCTGGGGCGGCACAGTGTCGGTGGCGGGAGGGTGTCCGTTATTTATGACAACCAGACCAGACATCTTCCCCGCCAATCCTTGGAGTAGACAGACAGAATGTCTCTTTGTGAATGTCTGAGCAAACAGCAGTGTGGCTGCATGTGTGTGTCGTGCTCGCCTTGGCCTAGGACTCTGAATTTTATGCGGGTAAGCAATGAACATGAAGGTAAGTATGCAGGAATACATATGCTTGTTTGTATATCGTTATCTTTTTATATGTGTATGTACATTTTTATGTCTGTGTTTTGTTTTTCATACTTGGCATGAAATTTGAGCCCATCTTTAGGAATTGCAAGATATTACCTAGAAACCCAGTTTTCTTGGGTTATCTTTTAAAATGTGAAGATCTGGCAGTGTTAACTGTGATTCCCAAATGGTAACATTTGGCTGGAGAAGACAGGCCTCTCTCTTCTCTCTCTTCTTCACATGGAGTATATGCTCCCTGGTGCCACGATCCCCACCTCTCCCAATAGCTTCCTTTGGCTGCAAGGCAGAGGGTCCTTTGCCACTTATCACCACCACAGCTGCACTGTTATGGTCCTTGTAGTGGAGAAAGGGTCTCTAAGTAGAGCAATGAACAGATGAAAATACGCACTGAGTCCCGGTGATTTCAGGAAAATGGGAGAGGGCATTTTTTCTTGTGACACTGGATACTGTTGATGTATGTTTAGCATGTGGCCTTCACCTTTTTGATGCTTCCAGGCAGGCCCCTGCAGAAATGCTTTCTTTCTCCCAGTCTCCTGGCCTCTTCTCTTTTGTCCTGGTACTCTCTGTCAAGCACCCCGGCTCATGTCCCACTCCCCAGAGAGAAGGGCTTCTGTTCCCAGTCTTTTCTCACTGTTTGCAGATCAAGTGCCTCAGGCACAAAGAGACACTCATGGTGGATTTGTCTCCCTTGTCCAGGAACTGATGACTCTGAGGAGGGCTGAGCTGCTCAGGTTCTAGGGGGGCACAGTGAGTGGGTGAGCCTGTTGGGGTTCAGTCTCCCACCAGCCACAGCTGCTCTGGTTTCCTAAGCAGAAAGCACAACTCAGCAAGACAGGCATTTGTCATTAATTTTTTTCTCTGAGACTGTAGGCTCCTATGGGGAATGGATATCCTTCCTGCTAGTTTTCCTTTTGAAACAATAACCCTAGCATCACCTGCTAAAGAGCATTTGATGCTTCCTGGATCCCAGCTCATACTAGGAGTGTCACCACACTAGACGTAAAAGGCTCTCTCACAGCCATCCCAAATGGTGGGTCCCAGATCTTCCCTCTGAGAGCAGAAGGGTGGGCAGGCTCTTTTCTTCCTGTGGTATTGACTCACAGACACAGCTTCATAACAGGCATGCTCACTCCTCGCAATCACGGACACCCTCCAACGCCTCATTGTCACTCCAGCCTCTGAGAAAGGTCTGGTTCCATGAAGGGGAGGAGTGAGGGCCAAAGCTGTCCTTCTGTCCTTGGTCTGCCCTTCGCCCCCAGTCCTGTGAACTAGAGACAACTAAGGAACAGCTGGAGGGTGCCTCAGGCAGTGCCAAAGGCAAGCTGGCCTGGCTGGAGGCCGCCCTGCAGCAGGCCAAGGAGGACATGGTGCGGCAGCTGCGCGAGTACCAGGAGCTGATGGTTGTGAAGCTGGGCCTGGACTTTGAGATCGCCACCTACCGCAAGCTGCTGCAGGGCGAGGAGCAACGGTGAGGGCTGGGAGTGCTTCAGATGTGGGCCATGGGGGGCGTGGGCGGAGTGCAGGGGCGTAGGGTGGCCACCACTCTCATCAGCAGGGGCGGGGTGGGCAGAGATGACCTGGGTATCCAGGGATTTGCTCTCCTGGAGCCGTTTTTTTCTTTCCCACCATCTTACAAAAAGTCAAAGGAATGGGGTGACCCATCAAGTCATTCACCCCAGGATCAGACAGCAGGGGCAAGTCTGTCTGTGGAGACAGTGGCAGGAACTAAGGCCTAGCCCATGGGAACAAGGTCCCCGGTGTGATGTGCCTTCTTCTCCACACTGCCCTTCTCCCCAGGCCTGGGTAAGGCAGGGTTAAAGAACAGGCAGACCACAGAAGAAAGGAGGATGGCCAGCAGGAGTTGGGTATACCAGCCGCAGGAGGAAGAGGGAACCGAACACTCACATGCAGCAGGCGTATTGCATGATCATCCCCTTTAAAGCCCTTTGTCTCCCCTGGCAGGGGAGGTACTATTATCCCCATATTACGGACAAGGAAACCAACTCTCAGAGAGGCTAAATGACAACCTCAAGGACACACACGTAGAGAGTGACTGGGCGAGACTTGAACAATATTGTTCAGATAATCGAGTTACCTTCGTGGTCTCCTTTAAAGGTTTACAATGCCTCCCTCATGGTCTCACCTTCCAAGATCAGGTTAGGCCAGAGAAAGCGTAGATCTTTTACCTTCTCCCTCCTCCAAGAAGTTATCGAAGAAAGGGAGTCATTTGCATTTAAGGCGGGAGGGATTGAGGTCAAAGGACTGGAAGGAGTTTTGACTCCAAGGACAGTGGGGATAAGAGAGTCAAGGATGGGCTTGCAGCGTGGAAAGACTGCTGGTCTGGGAGGGTCGTCTGTCTTGGAGAACGGAGAATGTCAGGTGTGGCACGTAGATAGATGTACTCACCTGCTCCCCTCTTCTCCCCGCAGGCTTGGCCTGGGATCTGGGGCCGGGAGCGTGGGTAAGTAGACAACAGGCGTGGCTGGCCCCAGTGCTTGCTCTACCTTTTCTTCCTGGGCCCCCGCAACACCCGCGGCTCCTCTGTGCGCATTCTCTCGGGAAGGGAGACGCGGTGTGTTCCTGTCCTTGTGTCTGGGACTGCTCCCTTTTTCTCCTCTCGCGGGTGATTCTGTGTGTTCGTGTGTGTTGGAGGAGGGGGCCCGAGGTCTGTTCTTTGGGGGAGGGTCTGTGTATCTGTCCGCCGGAGGAGAGGTCTGCACGTCTGTCTTCTGGCGCGGGGCGAGGGCTCGGGAGGGCCTTCCTCCTTCCGACGGCCGCTCTCCGCTCAGCCCCGGGTACCGCTCCGGACTCGAGCCCCGCCCGCCCGCTCCCGCCCGGAGCCGGTCCCGGCGTCCTGGAGAAGAGCGCCCCTGGCGGCGGCTGCGCGCTCTGCGGCTCCTCTGGCTGTGCCGGCGACTTCAGCTGCAGCGGCTCCCGCGAATGTTGAACCCTCGCGCTCCGGGGAAGACAAGCAACCCCAGCTTCTGCCCCCAAAGACTTGACCTTTTTGTCTCAGAAGCCCCCTCCCATGGAGCTGGCCCCTCACCTGTCTCTCTTGTCCCTCACCCCGGATCGTAAGGTGTAGAAGCACAGCTTACAGACCCATGACAACCCCGTTCCCAGTGCGGAGATAGCCTGGACGCTGGTGCCATTGCGTTGGCCTATGGCTTACCTGGACCCAGCATCCTCCCCCGATGAACCGCCCCCATCCCTCTTTTCCAATGACCCCTCCTCTGCAATAAAAGGTTCTGCAGGGGACTGAGCTGCCAGCTACCTGGACCTGGATTCTCCAGAGCACAGACAAGACCTGGCCTGGTTGGGAGGCGACAGGGGGAACAGTACCACAGTACCCGGAAGCAACCCTCCCCTTGTGGGTCCTGCAACTTAAGTTTACGGTGATTTGATAGTACAATACCAGGATCTTTAGGATGGGGAGAGGGAGTGAGAGGGCCCTGGGGAAAGAGAGAGAAGGTTAATTCATGCAGGAGGGTCTAACCTGGGGTAAGCTCTTCTGGGCAGAGGAGTTTAGAACTGCATTCACTCATCCATTCATTTGTTCTACAGATCCTTATGGAATGGCCTCGAAGTTCTTGGCACTGGGGCCTCTAGGGTGAGCAAGGCTGGGCCTGGCTCCCTGCGGATGAGGTGCTAGGTGGCAGGCAGGCCATACATGGACAAACAGAGCAGCAGAACAGGGAACTGGAGGACGGGCTCTGGGACAGATGGCGCCGGGGGGATATGAACACACTTGGGTGGCCCAGGCCTGGGTTCTGGTTTAACAAGTGATCCGAAGGTGGGCAGGAGAACAACATACTAGGATAACGGACGGTGTGGGCTTTGGAATCAGATGGAGACTTCAGCTCACCTCTACGTCCTTATCTGTGGAGTAGTTTGGTCCGAGTTTTCACAAGGCAACTGGACTTTGGAGGGCAGAGATAGACCAGTTTGGGGGATAGAGTGGCCAGAGAAACGCTGGGTTTCTGGGCTCTTTTCTTTCCACACAGGCCCGAGAGAAGCTTCTGTTCAGTGAGTTCACATTCTTTTCTATTGCACAAAGGATTATATCATCAGTGCATCTTGGGAGCAATAGTTCCTGCTTTCTATGTCCCTGGGTGGGGCTAAGGTACGTCATTGGCCAGAAGCCTTGGCTTTACCTTTTAAGGAACTCTAGTGCCAGAGTGTCTGCAGTGTTTCTCCTGGGTCCCTGCCCCAGGAACAGGCATCCAAAAGGCCCACTTCCTGGATAAACAGAACAATCTCATGCGAGAGGAATGGGATGGAAACTTGGCTGGCAGGCTGCTACCCACCTGAAGGGTAGGGGTAGGGCTCCCACGTCAGCCCAGTGGATCAGCACTGACCTACTCCAATTGTAAAAATATTCTTTCCAACGCTCCCAAAGCAAAACAGCTGCCTGAAAGCAGAGCTGCCCCTCTGTAAGATTCTTTAGTCACCCTCTCTGTTCCTTGTATTTTGCTAGGATGTAATGAAATTCTATGATTTTTAAGGCCAGTTTTCTCTAGCTCCTACCGTGATGATCATGTCAACAAAGGAGCTTTGTCACCAAGGACTTGTAGGCAGGATGTACATTGTGCCACCTGCATCACTGGGGACTGGCTATTTTTTTTCCTCTTCAACCCCCAAGCCTGGACTTGCCTGATGTCAGTCCAGGAGATCTCAAGGGTTTTGGGGTCAGCTTTGAGTCCCTTCCTGGGCCAGGGCCATGTGGGTCACTAGCAGTGTAGGTGGTTTGGGGACTGATTCTCTGAGAGGCTCCCCTGGCCATGTGCCACATTCCAGCCTGGGGTGGGAGACAACTGCCTGGTGCTTTTATAGAGAGTCATTCTCTCGCCCATTTATAAGCTTTGTGACTCAGGGTGACTTCTGAAGTGAAGAGGGCTGTCACCAGTTCAGTCATTGCTTCTCAGTAGAGGGAGACCACAGAGGGTCAGTCCTCTGGGCTCCCCACGCCTGCCTCACACTTCATAACACTGAAACGTGTCGGATGCAAACTTAGCTGTGTTCACACCATTACTGAGCCCCTCAAGGGCAGTGACTGTCTCATCCATCTGTCTCCAGGGCTTGCCACACAGTAGATGTGAACAGGTTGAGGCTCTATGGTCCTGGTTGGTCTGCCCTGTCCCGGGGTATGCTGGGCCCTGTTTTTCTGCAGTTGGTATGTCTCATCCTAAGTAATCCCTTGGAAATCTCTTGTGGAGTCTAAATGCAGTCTTTCCTGCTGCCATTCCAGCTGCGAGATGTCAACTCAACCACCCTGGAGTAGGGACGGAAGGGCCTGGGTTCTGTTCCCAGTCTTACTCTTACCTTGACCAAACTCTCCACCTGTTTCCGGGCCTTAGTCCTGCTCTTCCCCAGATCTCAGTGGTGAAGATAAATATTTTCCTCCCCACTTAGCCTCTCTGAGCCAAAGTTTGTCTGTAAAATAGAATAGTACCTACCATAAGGTTGTTTGAGAATTAAAGATATTGCTATATGTAAAGTGCTTAAAACAGTAAGAGTCATATTTGTGTAATTAATGTTTTACTTACTGGAGTTCTTCGGAAAGGTTTTTTTTTTTTTTTTTTGAGACAGAGTCTCACTCTTTTTGCCCAGGATAGAGTGAGTGCCATGGCATCAGCCTAGCTCACAGCAACCTCCAACTCCTGGGCTCAAGCGATCCTCCTGCCTCAGCCTCCTGAGTAGCTAGGACTACAGGCATGCACCACCGTGCCCGGCTAATTTTTTCTATATATTTTTAGTTGTCCGATTAATTTCTTTCTATTTTTAGTAGAGACAGGGTCTCGCTCTTGCTCAGGCTGGTCTCGAACTTCTGAGCTCAAACAATCCGCCCGCCTTGGCCTCCCAGAGAGCTAGGATTACAGGTGTGAGCCACCGCGCCCGGCCCAAAAGCCTAAAATACTTACTACCTGGATGTTTAAGATTTGTTGACGCCCTGCTTTTATACCATTGCCAGAAAGTTTGCAGTCTTTTTGAAGACCCTACTGCCCAGTATATGGCAGCCAAAGCAATAATTATCATTATTACTGTTGTTGTTTAGTATTACTGTTATTATTATACTGCTTTTATCATTTTTACCTCCTTGAGAAAGACAAAAGAAATCTTTCCAACCGCCCCATTAGGGAACCAGCCTTCAAGATAATAAGTGTTATGTTTCCTGCAGTAAATCATAAGATCCTTAAACATATTTAATAATATTTTAAGGCTTTCGATGTTTCTAGGTTCCTAACGAGAATTTAAATTGCAACCACATCTTTCAATAAACTCTTCTGAATATGTAAGCTGCTCTCCCTCGCATTGCAGAACGATTCTGGGGAAGGTCCAAAGACACACAGTTGGAAAAGTCAGTTATTTACCAAGACAGAGGTGGGAACAGCCAGACAATTTGGGGTGTCTTCAGCCATCCTGTGCTGCCGCCAGAGCCGACCCAGCTTTCTTGGAAGCTGTGAAAGGATTCCGGAGCTCTAAGTAAGGTGACCAGCCATCCTGGATGGACTAGGGGCTTCCAGGGACTTGGGACTTTCGCTTCTAAAACCAAGGACATCCTGAGCAAACCTGGACCAACTGGTCACCCAAGACGCTTGGCGTTCGCCCCACCAGAAACAGACGGGAAGCCCAGCTGAAGTCCATCACAGATCTCTTAATTTGGAAGACCTTCTTTTTGAATCCTAATTCCCACACACACCTG
Organism: Avahi laniger; assembly: GCA_963575035.1. Classification (NCBI taxonomy): domain Eukaryota; kingdom Metazoa; phylum Chordata; class Mammalia; order Primates; family Indriidae; genus Avahi; species Avahi laniger. The sequence continues at coordinate 724 of CAUYSK010032471.1, read as the reverse complement.
TTGCTAGACTAGCTCGGCTGTGCTGAATTTGGACTTTGATTATACTCGGGCTATCTCTGAACCATCTTGGACCAAGACACATAGGTGCAGCCTTCCCTGATCCCTTCTCTAGAGAAGGGTAGAGGTTAAGAACCCAGAGTTGCAGCTCTGCACTCGCTAGTCATGGAGTACGCAAGTCACTCCCTGTCTCTAAGCCTCAGTTTCCTCATCTGTAAAATGGGAACAGTCAAAATACTTGTTTCAAAGGGCTAAGGGTCAGGATGAAATAAATTAAAACAACCACAGCCCAATACCTAGCAACTGCCTTGTGCTAACTATGCTTCCTGAGCTTTCACCGTGCTAATTATATTTTAGGCTCTGGCTAAGTGTGGTCCGCTAACCAGCAGCACCGGCACCCACCAGGAGCTGGTTAGAAACGCACCCATCCCAGACCTGCTGAATCCCATCCTCAGGGGATTCCTGTGCACACGAGGTCAGGGGAGTGTCGTTTTAAACATTTGGCCTTTCCTGAAAGTGAGGACTCAGGTGGGAGATGGATATGAAGCCAGACCACGGGATGGGCGTGGGGTTCGCTGCTGCCGTGCAGCATAATCAATGCCCCGCCTCCATCCCAGAGTCACCTGGAGGTGAGAATCACCTGGGGAGTTTTCAAAACTCCTGGGCCCAGACTCCACCCCAGATCAACTAAATCGGCCTCAGGAGTGGAGGCCAGGCAGCCGGTGAT
>CAUYSK010032470.1:0-19752 GCA_963575035.1 Avahi laniger | reverse complement strand
TCCTTTAAATATAGTCCATTTACTAATCCACAGACTGAGTGAAATAAGCCCTCCTGAAGTTGGGTCAGTCTTTTAGAGTAGGTAAGATCCTCCTTCCCCATCCTCTCTCTCTGTGCTGTTCCCATTCCTGGAGACAAACACACAGAGAAATGTTACTGTGCTTCCTGTTTCATAGACAAAAACTCCAAATTCTTAGCACTAGTCCATTTATCATTCTGTGCTGTGCCAGCATGACACCTATCTTGCTCTGTACGGAAATAAATCCCTGGGATCTACTTCATTCAATCAAAATTATTTATTGTGTGCCCACTGTATACCTATAATTTACATTAGATGCTACAGATAACATGGTTAGATCTTATATGAAGTTCCTGGCTATAAAGAATTTGTTCTAGGTGGATAATACAGCCAAATATGATAATGTGAACACAAGGGGTTGTAGAAGCATGCAGAAGCAAAGCCCAACTTAAACATAGGAAGGAAGACGGTAGTCATTGAAATATTTCAGGAAGTAGTATCTGAGCTTCTATTTGAAGAATGACTCAACATGACTCAGATGAGATGTGGTATGTGTTTTAAGGACTTTGGAGTTTGTGGTAGGAAGAGTTCTGGCCCAGAAAAATAGCATCCTTGGGGACTCAGCATTGAGAGAACATAATGTGTTCAAGGAACGAAAAGAACTAGTTAAACTAGAGCAGAGAAAGACAGAGAGGAAGAAAGGATAAGGAAAAGAAATGAGGATGAAGAGGCCCAGTGTCAAATCATGAAAGACCTTGCGTGCCATGCAAAGCAGTTTGGAATTTATCCCACAAACAAGAGGGATTGCTGTTGCAAGATTTTATGTACTGGAGTGAAATGATCAGACTTGTGTTTTAGGATTTTCTGGTGGCAGGGTGGAAAAATTAACTGCAGTGGGTCACCACTGAGACAGGAGGACATGTGAGGAAATGATAGCAGTAATTTGCCTAGGTTCAAGTAGTGCCCTGACTTAGGGCAAATGCTATGGGGTGTGAGAGAGAAAGAATCAGTTAGATTTGGTAATTAAGTGGGTCTAGTAAATTGGGAAAGGGAGGCCTTAAATTCTAGCATGAGCTGAATATAATGCAATGCTTTTTGAGTAGGTATGTTCTCAACATTCAGTCAATACCTTTCTTATGCTTAAAAGTCTGTCAATGCAGCTGAATAGACTTTCAAGTTCTAGTTTGTCCTGACATTTTTGAATTAGCCCTGGTGTAGTCTCCAAATGTTTATTGAGAGCCTAGTAGGTAGATAGATAAAGTCAGAATGATTGAGATCCCTTTCTCATGAAGTTAATAGTCTTCCGGGAGACACTGACAAGTGAATTAGCAACAGAACAGGATAAGTACTACAAAGGAGATATTCATGGAATTTTCGATAGGCACTTACTTGCACATGTAAGAAAGAGAGCCTTGCCTCAGCTATCTCAAGCAATTGCCCTTCACTGTCAAACACCTCTCCTGGAGCTGGAATTGAATCGGCTGCCTCCTCCATTTCTGTCTCTCCAGCATAAGCTATACGTAATCTTAACTTGCTTTTGTGTCTTTCTGTCCATATGTTTTGCTCTCATCTGTATCTTCAAATAAGCTTCTCCTCCTTATTCCTGCCTGTTCAAGCCTTTGCCTTATCACAGCGCCTCAAGGCCCTTTTGGCCCTTTTTTCAAAACATACTGTACCACTTGAGCCAGCTTTGCGAATCACCTCACCTCTCTGCACTTCTTTTATTTAAAACTGTAAACAAAAGCCTGATATTCCAGCTAACATTTTACATTGGGAACATGAAAGATCCTTACAAGCCTACGCTTTGGCTTTCCTTAGGTGTCTGCTCAGACCTGGCCTAATTATATGCCTGGATTGAAGCAAAGCATGTTACGGACACGTGGTCCAGAATTTGACCGTGAAGGACAAGGGTCTATGGGCGAGTGGGGCTGTAGATGAAGGTGTGTGCAGTGGGCTTTCTCAGGGACAGCTTAGTCAGTATGTAGCATGTGGCATTGGAAGCTGAGCACTGGAACATTCCTTTGACTTCCCATATAAATCATATAGAATAATTGTGTTTATATTTAAAAAATATCTTGCTATGATAGTCATAGGAATTGCATGCATCTTTAGGAGGAGAATGTGTCTTTACTATGTCGAGTCTTCGAATACATGGACATGGTTCTATCTCCATTTACTTACATTTTCCTTGTTTCATTTCACTGATATTTTATAGTTTTCAGCATACAAGTCCTATACATGTTTTGATAGATTTATACCTAACTTTTATTATTTTTAAGCAATTATAAATGGCGTTTTATTTTTAGTTTTGATTTTTATGTGTTCATTGCTAATGTATAAAAATAACACTAATTTTTGTATGTTTATCTCATTAAAAAGAAAGAAAGTGCATGTGCAGCATGTGTATGTGTCGGGGGATGTGGGTTATGGGAGTCGTGGAGGAGAGCGAGGGGGCTAGAAGGAGGAAAAATGTCCCAGAGTAGAAAATACTTGTGTTGATGCTTGAACAAAAAGAAGGAGGTAGAGTGGGGAGAGGGAAGGATGCACCGTTAATAGCAGTAATTTCAATTGTAAGAGCATGAAGGAGCCAGAAACATGGAACCTTCAAGAAACAGCAAAGCCAAAATGTCTGATCTGCTAAGGAAATTTAAACGGCTGATTATCACAGCGTTTCTAAATTATCACAGCGTTTCTAGACAGGAGTCTGTCACTCTCCAGGGAGCGTGATTCAGTTGCTGCAATGGAGCCACAGAGACTAGCAAGTTATAATCTCTTTTTCTGTTTCCAAGTGAAGAGAAAATAGAGGAGATACAGTCTTTCCCCTTTTGTATTTGCTTTCCTATTGTATGTCTGTTGATTTCCTCTGGGCTACAGACATGTTTTGTCTTGATGACTGCAACAGGAATGAACGCAGCCAGATGGCCTGATGGTGTGCCTTGTGTAGACTACCCTATTTCACTGGAAACAGCTACACCAACCAGGTCATCCATATGGGAAACATGAATGAAACCACGGCAACAACATAACTGCACTGCGTCAAGCGGAAGGAGAGCATTTGTAAACACGGAGTGTAGGAGCACGCCTCAGCAGCACATTGCCTTGGGACCTCCAGCCCTCTGACACAGCTGTTGACAGCAAGGCTGCAAATGTAACACAAACCACAGCGGCATGTAGCTATAAGAAGAGAAGTAGCTCAAGTCCAAATGTGGTCTCCAATTAAAACAAAGACACTCCAAGAAACATAAGTTTTAGAAGCACAGTCAGAGAAGTCACGGACCTTATAAAGCAGTTTCTGCAAAATACTCTCTTAGCCTAGCACAGAGTGCTTAAGAGGGAAGCCCAGGGCCTGACCTTATGTGAATTTTCAGGAAGTTTTTACCACCGAAGTAGCAGATCTTTGGCATTAAGGGTTTTCCCTGTGAGGGCTCCTCATGAAGCAAGTCCCAGAATAAATATCAAATTAAATGACAATAATCCTTGTTGACATGCAAAGTGTGCCAGCCTTACATCTGGCACTCAGTAACACAACATAAATTCTCATATCTGTGAAGGGGATTATTCTGTGTTTCCAGTTCATAAAGATGTTTTTAGTTGACATGTTGGCTTTCAGAAAGGAGTTTGCCTCAAAGACTTAGGCAACTTACTTCTGTTAGAAAATCCTTCCCTAAAATAGAAGAGATGAAGACATTTCATTTCTAAATGTAGTTTTATATAAAACATTCTTCTTATAGCCATGCAAATACAGGCTTTTCTTGAACAATCCTTAGTCTCATCAGTAGCATGTTATAGTTTTGCATTAAGATACACGCACTTCATTCTGGAAAGAAAGGGGTTTAGTTGAATGTGTAATAGCCTTCACAAACTTAACACTTTCCTACAAATGAGTGCCTTCCATAATCTTGCAAATTCATTCTTCCATTTTCTCAGGCCATTAACCTTTGGAGTCATCCTTGACTACTCTCTTTCTGTTAGAACTTATATGTAATTCATCAACTCCTTTGAGTTCTCTGTTTTTTTCTCCTTTTCTTTTTGGAAGAATAAGCAAAATCTAGCACTAACCACCCTGTTCTAAGTCATCATTATCCTCACCTAAACTATGGAAACTTTTTTTTTTTATTTCAGCATATTATGGGGGTACAGATGTTTAGGTTACGTATGTTGCCCTTGCCCCGCCCAAGTCCGAGTATGGAAACGTTTTAACTTATTTCTCTGCTCCTACACAAGCTCCCTATAGTAGCTAATGTGCCCTGAAGGCAGGGTCATTTTACAACATGCCACCTCATGTTAGTCGTTTGTTTAAAATTGTTCAAGACGTTCTATCTCAATCAAAGTCAAGTCCAAGTTCTTACTGTGACGTACAAGGTCCTATGTGAGCCCACCATTGACCCTTCCACCAGCATTTCTCTGTTCTTATCATGCAATCTCCTCCCCTCCTCTACCCCACTTACCTCCATCCTTCGGTTTTCTTTCTGTTCCTCGGACACACCAAGCACGTGCCTCTCTCCAGTCTTTTGCATTCTGGCTGTTTGGATGATTCCTTTCCAGACATACACGTGTGCCTCACTCCTTCACCTCCTTCAGTGTCTGCGCAAATGCTATCTCCTCTAAGGCCTTCACTGAATACCCCTGATGCAACTGCAATGCCTTCCTTCCCTTTACGTCTTTGTTTTCCTTACTCTGTTTTATTTTTCTTTGTAACATTTATTTTCAGTCTGTGTTTTACATATGCGTTCTCTTTATTTGATTATTTTCCATATACTGGCTCGAATGTAAACATTAGTCTAGCAGGAACTTAATTGTGCTTATTGCCGGGTTTCGTTCTTTAATGACTATGCTGGTACTTGGCACAGAGTGGAGACCTGTGTTTGTTGAACAAATGAGTGAGTTATTGCTTAAATAAATAAATACTTAAAAGGGAATTCCATACAGATGCTAAAATTTTACTAGAGTATTTTTTTCCTCTAGTTTAATACAATAGGGACATCTAAAGATATAAAGAAGATTAAAAAGGCCAGGATAACGTAGGAATATTATAAGGCTTACTGTGATATTTTCATTAGGAAATATCTGTGAATCTGTGAGTACAGTTGCAATAAGTCTAAGAAGCACATAGCCTAAATGCAACCTTGCAGATAAACATTTACATAATGTTCAAGGTAAATAAAAATTTGATTCTCTAAAGCTGAAAACAATGTTGCTTTTATTTGAATAATTTTATAACTGGGAGATGTTTACCATGTGGGAATTAAGTGCATGCAAAGTGCAGTCTGAAGCCACACACAGAAAAGGCAAAACAAGTCCTTGTCTTCAAAAGATTTGTTTGTTCAGGTGACAAAATGTAAAGCACATAAAACAACTGAGAAGCAACATATGTGAATATCAAAATGAAAATATAATGGGGAACAAATAAATTCCAATGAGTCATCAAATAAAGAGGTTGTCACATATATCAGATGCATTTTGAACCCATCAAATCAAGATACACATAGTAGAGCAGTCTGCGAGAATACAGAATAGGACAGGAAAACAGTGGATCCATTGCTTCAATAAGCATTCATTGAGCACTTACTGTATACCAGGCATTATGTTAGGCACTGGGGCAAATTTTGGCAGTGGTAATATAAAAGTTAAGAAAGAAATGCATATGATTAGCTTTATTTAAGCTAGTGTAGATAAAACCTAATGTTTCTAAATTATTTTGATTAAAATTGATTATTTTCTAAATTTGATTTAAGCTATTGTTTTTTAAAGCCATATTTTAAGCTATTTTCAAGGAAAATTATGTTAGTAAGTTCCATTTGAAACTTTGTATTCAGTTAGATCCTAAGAAAACCTACCATTTTAAAGCTAGTATGGATAGAAAGTCATATTTAAAAGTTTGTTTTTTATAAAAACTTATACACTCTAACTTTTTTTTTAGGCAACTGCTGTTCTTTAATCTGAACCAGGCTAGTTAATAGAAAAACATTTTTCTAAGTTTTTGAAAACAAATTTATTTAATCTTGTAATTAAAAAGCTGCATTTCCACCACATTTTATTTGATGTAAACTCATCTTTACAAATTAGTTTCAATTAAATTCTCAATTATCCAGTTTTGGTTTAAGAGTACAATAGAGTTTAAGTTAGTTTGGTTGAAAATTTGTATTTACAAGCTTCATTTATGAAAACTCATGTATTCGATCTAGTTTTAATTATTCTGCTGTGCTAAGAGTGTTTGGATTAAATCTCATATTTAAAAACCAGCTCCGATGAAAATTTTAGAATTTCTTTATTTTAGAAAAACTGAAGTATTTAATCTATTTTTATTACAATTTATATTCACAGACTACTTATATTAGAATGCTCATATCCAAGCATATTTGATAAAATTTACTCTATTTAAAATGTATATCTAACAAAATTTGATAATGAGCAGATACAGAAAGTAAAGGACAAGAAGTTAATTTGTGATTCTAAGTAAAACAGAATCTTATTAAAAATGTGATTCTTAGTATCATAAATGAAACAGAGTCATATTATCATGAAAATTTGGTTTGGGATGCTCCTTATGACTTTCATGACATGGAAAACTTTTCTAACTTATCTTTCATTTTCTATTTTATTTACACATTTCCCCCTCCTATTGCCTTTCTAATGTGGATATTTCCTAAGTTTTAATCCTTCTTTTCCTTCTCATTGCTCTCTATTCTCTTTCTATTAATGGCTGGGATTCATTTTGATGGAGTTGAGTATCTTTCTAAGGTTGAATCATAGTCAACAGGTAAATATTTCCTTGGCGTCCAGCTTCATATTTTTAACTCTGCTGAAAATCTTCCTCAAAGCATCCATAACGGACCCTGAGAATCCCTGAAATCAATATGTCACAATTCTATCTCATTCTCCCAGAAAGCTCCTCTTCTTTTGAATTCTCTTCCTCCATAACCATCACCTACATCATGTGGCCCCCAATAAATTGCCAAGCCCTAAGGGCCTCTGTGGTGTCTCTTGTAGTTATCCCTTCCTTTCTCAGTAAATAAATAGAGGCCATGGCCTCAGTACTCATGGGCAAGGCTCTACCTTCTAATGCTTCTCATTTTCCTTCCTAAATTCATCCCACCAAATCTATTTGACTCATTGTAGCCACAGTGATCTCTATAAAGTATGACTCTAACTAGTTGAGAAACTTTTTAATATCACTCTGCAGGTATGACAACCAATACACCAAACTGAACCCATTATCTTTCTCCAACCTCTAGTTCTTCCCCTTATATTCTCTGCTTCAGGTGATGACACTCCCAATAGAATGTGAGCTACATGCCTGTTTTCTTCCTGGCTGTATCCTCACATCCTAGAATATTTATCATCTAGCAGGCACTAAGGAAGTATTTCTTGAATGAATGAATAAGTAAATAAAACACTCTTTCATCTCTAATTCCAATCATTAAGTTTTATATATTTTATTCAACGAAATATTGTAGGCTATTTCTACTTCCTATTTTCTCCTCCCTATTCCTCCTACCCCCGTCTGTTCACCTCTCATCATTTCTTGCCTGGAGTATGTGTCAACAGCCTTCTCGCTGATGGATGTTTTATCTAATAACCATGTCAATTCTCTGTTTAGAGCCCATCAGTGGTTCCCTACGATAAAGTCTTGGATTTTTAGTCTGGCATTAAAACTCTCTATGACCCAGCATGTGCTATTTTTGTTGCATCATATTTTGCCACTCTCTGCCTTAACTTTATATTCTGCCTTGTTAAACTTGGACTCTTCCCTTTGTCCACCTTCTCCCCCAGAATGGACAATTGTCTCAATTTGTCCAGGACTGAGAGAGTTCCCCAAACTCAGAATTTTCAGTCCTAAATTGCAAAAGTCTGGGGAAAACCAGGGCCACCCTAACATACTCTAGAAGGTTTCTGGCCTCTGTGCCTTGAGGCCATAAGTCACCTTTCCCTGAAATTCTATTTCTTCCCCTCTTTGTCTGTCCACGTCTTCCTAATCTTTCAAAATTATGTCAGGCAGCACTCTTATATTCATAAGTCCTCTGCATTAACCTTACCACAGGATGTTCAGGCAATGATCTTCCCATGCACAAAAACTATCATATTTATCTTTGAATTCCTAGAAACTCTTGAAATGCTTAATTTGTATTAAGCAATTAATAAATATGCATTAAATTAGTAAATTATCTTTCATCAGAATAAATTCTGAAATCCATAGTTTGACTTTCAAGATCCTACAGGAACAAGCACTACCCCTAACCATTAATTCATTTCAATTAGATTCAATGAAATTACATTAAATTTAACCAAGATCTATTGAGTGTCCACAAGTTTTAAGATTTAATTCTCTTTTGTAATATTTTCTATTATTTACTTGTAATTGAATCATTTTTCAAATGTGCCACTTTTCTGTCTCTACTACAAGACCATCCACAACATACACTTACCTGCATCCCTGCCTCTTCGAATCCATCACATCTGCTAAGGCTCAGATTAACTGCAACATCCTCCATGAAGACTAATTCGATTATCAGTCCTAAGTAATATCTTTGCCTGTCTACTGTAATAGTTCCTTGCTAGGGACTTTCCTACATTCCTTGATACCTTTTGAGTTATACGTTATTATTTCCAGTTGTTGTCTTTTATTCTTACCAGACACGTACTTGTAAGGTAGTACGAAACCAGCAGAGTGAAAAGGGCAAGCAAGGAGGCTTTACTGAGGAAAGGGGAAAAAGAGTGCTCCCGGGCGAGGTTCAAGGTCCCGAGAGGTGGGGCTGAGAAGTCGTGCTGCCCAGGAGTTTTGAGCGGGTTTATAAAGGTTTTAGAGTTGGGGGATGGGGCTTTTTTTCTGACCCGAAAAGTGGCCAGTTCTTTGTTACAGTATTAGGGCGGGTCTCCTGCGCTTCTCTTTTTTTCTTTAGGGAGGGGAGGAGTGCCCACCACCAGCCTTACAGTACTGATCTCTGTATCTTCTTCATTATCGAATTCAATACTTTGTGCATTTATTGAACTGAATGTTAATCTGTGTTTTAAGATAATGAATTAAGAATGTGACATGGTCTTTGAAATCCAAATGGGCAGTGAAAATGTCTATGCCCACTGAACATGAAATTATTGTGCTACAGACCATCTGGTGAGAAGTAGGCAGAATCCAAAGCATTTTCCTTTTACTTCTTATAGGTATGAATTAGGAAACTTCTGCTGTAGGTCACTAAATGCAATGGCATCAAATTTTCCCTTGTGTATTTCAAAGAATAATTCATATAGAAAAAATATTTTTTCATTATTTAGCAATAAAAAGTCAAATATGATCCCTTTCAATTTAATGTTGTCTTAGCTTATTAAGTTCCTGTATCCTCCTTTATAAATTGTTGCCATGGAAACAGTGTTTTAGACTTTTTTGTCTTCCTCTAAATGTCACATCTGTTATCATGCTATATATAACAGCATTACATACCCATGCAAAAAAGACACAGACATCTTTACTGTTTATGAAAATCAAAATTAATTTTTTATATTGTTAATACACTGTCCTTTATACCAGTGGCTAATATTTGGAAAATAACTGGGAACAGTAAGACATTTTTGATTTAAAACATTTAATGGAGGTAACTTAACAATCTGAAAGACTAAGTTATTTTTGTTTTACAAAAATGTTATTTTCAAGTCTTCAGCAAGTTGCCACATAGTTCTGTTATTTTGAAGTGTCTTGCGAACTTACACTTGTCTTTTAGATTTGCTCATGTAAATAATAGTCCCTTCAAGTAATGACAGTTCTGTTAAGGGACTTCAGTCTTTCTTAAATTCCTAAGTTAGCCTTTGTATTTTTCACCCACAAAATGAGATGACGGAATCCGTCCTTTCACCCCCATTCTGCCATATAATTATGTTCTTAATCCCTCTCATAAAGACATTGCCTTAGCTGTTTATTTTCCTTTCAGACAAAGAGTATGTCATCATCACCAGGTAAAATGCATTGAAGAAAGAGCCAAAGATGGATGTGAAGATTCCTGACTGGAGCAGTTATGTTGAAATGTGAGTTTTCACCATTCAAAGGAATCAGCAAAGATTAATACCTGCAGGGCCTTCTCTTTAAAATCAATTATGTGACCAACAGTACAGATTCATATTTTCAACCTGGGTCAGCAAATCTGTTATTATTCAAGATCCTACTTCTTCCCTGGTGTCTGCCCTGGAGTGAGTCTTATGGAATGTGAGTACTGCACCTTTCCCTGCAGCTAGTTCCTTCCGCAGGGTCAGCATGGTGGTAAATATTTTAGAAGCGACTATGTATGTAAACTAATTCAGAATTGATTCTTCCTTCTAGGAGTGGGTTTCCGAGTAAACAGAATTAACTTGATGATCAAATTCATTTACTTGGGTAACAAATATCATCTAAACCCTTTCCAGGGAGAGAACTCTGTGTTAGGAAAACATGATATTGGACATAAAAAGTTTCAGCATAGTATGAAAGATGGAGCCAAACAGCATAGTAAATCAAAAGTTGATAAGCATCACAAAAATATTAAAAAAAAATAATTGGGAATTCAGTGGCGTGTTTCTGACTGAGTCATCATAGAACAGCATGAGTGGAGACATCGAGGTAGGGTAATGCATAGCCTCCAGGCTTGAGAGGATATTGATGTCAATTACAGACATGCCATGTCAGGAGGAATTTATGGTTAAGAGGATGTCCTTTCAGATGTCTTTTTAGACATGCTAAATTTGATTTGCTCATGAAGCATTCAGGGAGATCTCTTCAGCCTGCAGCTATCAAAGCAAAACCAGAGCTCAGGAAAGAGATTAAGAAAATATATAAAAATGTGATGGTCAACTGCACTGAAATGTGGTTGAAACATTAGAGACCACTAGATCATGAAAGAAGTTGGTATAAAGATCAGTAAGAAGATACTGTAATGGTTGTTAAGGAAACAGAGAATAACAAACAAGCAGACAGTAATAATAATATGAAAAAGAACAACTTTGAGAATGCTTATAGTAAAGAAAAGGTGAAAAATTTAGCGTTAGAATGAAAACCATGGGAGTACAGTATAATAGAAGGCAACGAAAAGGTGTGGAAATGTATAGAAAGGAAAGAGTTTGTCCACCCCATCATTAGGAGGATAGGGATTAAGAAGTTACTAATACATTTGGACATTTGGTGATGTTTTATGTATCAGGTTTACTGGATTACAGTGGAAGAAAAATTGTATAGAGCTATAGTTTATGTGAAGAAGCAAGTGTGCACTATCATTTGAAAAGTCTCAATGAAAAGAGCCAATTGTATCAATAATAGACGTGTGAATAACAGAAATTGGAAGACCACAGGCTTAAAGATTCATAGGCTTCAAGACAAAAATATAAGATGATAGTCTTATGTTTTAAATTCTGACTCTTCTTCTCACTGCAGTGTATAAATATAGTTTAGTTTATGGCTTTTTGGGGGATCTGTGTCATTCATTCTGTGGTTATTCTTTTGTGAGGGGTGCAGCTTACATGATCTCGCATGATGGTGCCTTCTTAGGAGAGAGAGCCAGAGCAACTCTTAAAGCCAGACTAATGACTTCAAGGAGAGGCAAGGTCTCCAAGTAAGTCTGACATAGCCTTGACTGGCTAAGAGTGTGACAGCACCCTCTGTACTTTAGTGAATGTTCACCCCTTCTGTATAGCTGAGCGTTTCTTTGATGAATGCTTAGAGGAAAAATTTATCCTCTTGTTTGAATTCATATATAAGAACATATATATAAAAATTCAAGATTTTTTTTAAATGAGAATCCAGCAAATTACTTTACTTTACCCAAACAGAGATTTTCTGTTTTAAGAAATCTATACAATGTAGGCATGAAAATCACATTCATGGAAGATAACATACATAATAATCATATTTTCCCCAATTTGCTCATAGAGTATACAAAATTTTAGTTAAAATCAAGTAACAAATGTTTTCCCAGGCCTCACACACTGGAAACAATCAGGAAAGTCTCAAGAACTTGGGCAAAAGATTTTTTAGAAGCTTACAAAATGGATTTATGAAGTGGGCTTGTCCTCTCTGCAACCTGAAAGCAGCTTCCTTCACTCTTTGAAGCCTCCATCGGGCGCACAGCCAGGTGTGACACAGACCTCATTCCTCCTGCAGAGATGGCTCTCTTTGTGTTTGTGCTTCAGGGCATGTTTCAAAACTGATAGATCAAGTTCTTGGTTCAGCCTGTCTTTAAAAAAACGGGCAATTTATAAATGAGCTAGCACGGCCCTGAGAAAGAAGTATTTGTTGGATCATTGCTTACGGAATGTTCTGATCTTCAATTCTCTGCATAACATATTTTATACAGTTCCTGAACCTTGAATTATTAACTGAATTTGATAAAGAAGGGAAGAGAATTAGCAATTAGCTGAAAATTTTGCTTTGATTTATCCAGTCTGTCAAAGAAAGTATTGGAGACTTAAAAAAATAAAATCTGCTTTTGGAGAAATTGCTTCTAAAAGTGTGATTCAAAACCCATGCTGTAAATACTTATTACATAAATTCTGACAGTCCTCTGTTATGTGTGACTTGAGAGGAAAAGAAGCCATAATATAAAATATACTATGCTTTTGCTTTTCAATATATGAAAAAGAAGGTTTTAAGAAAGTGTTTAAAGGTTAAAATGTGCATGCGTTGAAAATCAAGGGAAATAAAATGAGCTTTGAAAAAGTTTTAAATAATTTTTGTTTGAAGTACTTTCTAAATTAGAACAACAGAGATCAGAAATTTTTTTTTATATTTAATAGGATGAAATGACATGGAAATACCTTGGACAATTTATGATAAGAAGTAAGTTATGTCAAAGGCTAACTACTACTGACTTTTACTAAATCCCTTGAATGTTAGGAAACTAGAATAGCTTTAACACTCTGGTTGCTTTGACCAATACAAGTGCCATAAGAACTGGAGATTAGTTTGCTTCAGCAGACTAGTGTACTCTTAATTTATTTTCAAATATATTTTGCTCTAATATTATCTATTCTTCTGAAAATCTAAGTTTTATTTTTCATAGGGGCAGGATCTCAAATGTAGCATGGTTAATTCTATGGGGCATCAATAATTATTTTTATAATAGCTTCTATAATACCTTGTTATCCTTGTTGCAGAGGCAGAGTTGTTGCTTTTGAGAAGTGGCCCTGCAGGATTCTGTTGTGAGTCATGTTCCAATTACATCAAACGTGCATTGTGACGTAGAGTCTTGTCAACTCAGGATGAGTTATTCAAACCCAAATGTTGTTGAGGAAAACCAAAAACCCTTTTTTTAAATATGCCAAAGTTTAATGAAGGTCATCTATAAACTCTAGCCACTACCTGATCTTCCTTATCCCCACTTCAGTGGCTCGATATTATAATTATCCAAAATTTCCAACACCTTGAAGCTTCCATAATTTTTGAACTGAAGCATGATATTTTGATTCTAGTCACTGGAAACTTTGTCATGAACGTTAATTTAGGGAATGCATCTAAGATTAGTTATAAAGTCTTAAGAGTTTAAATAAATTCCTGACCCTGAACAGCACTGGTTTTCTTGGCAGCAAATCTAATTTAAGATCTATAAAAGGAAATAAGTAAAAGCAGAAATCAGTTGCCTGACTTTTGCATATTTTTATTTTTAATCTCTCTCTTGGTAATATTGAAAAACAGTCAGAGACAGCAAATTTCCAGTAACATTTAAAAAAAGATGTTTCTCTCTCTTCTAAACTTTCTTTTGTCATGCATAGTTTATGCCTTTTAGATATGTATATTTTTTGTAGCATCTTTCAATTTATTTTATGTATTATATTTTCCTTTGATTCTTAACTATTCTTCATGAGACTTAAATTTATTGAGAAAGTTTACAGCACTTGCTTAAATAAATGTATCACAGCTCTGTGACCCAAAGTTCCTGAAACTAAATTCCAGCCTTAGATGTCATAATTTGAGTGAATAAAGAGAAAGATTTGGAAATTCAACAAATATATACTGAATAACTATGGTGTTCAAAGTTCTTTGTTTAATGTCACAGGTGCAAACAGAAAAATCGTCACTCAGGAAGCTTATGATGCATGTAGTTGGGGCATTGCATCTGAAAAACAAATCAGAATAAGCTAACTGCCATCACATAAGGGTTTTAAAATGATTGAGAGGATTAGAAAAGACAAATCTGAAGGAGGTGAAATTTGAACTGGTGGTCTTTAGAGATAAGCTGAATTTTGACATGATGTCCGGGAGGCAGAAAGAGGTAGCAGGAATTCCTGGGAGCAGATGAAGCATGAATAATTTGTTAGAAGACGAAAATGACGGGGGCATATCAGTAGCTGAATGTAAGTGGATTATCAGATATTCATTGGGGAACAGTGGATAAAAAGCTGGCAAGAGAGGCAAAGTCCACCTTGTATAAGACTTTAATATGTGATTAGATGTACTCAAAGAGGTCATTGAATGTCTCTAAAGAGACACCTGGTAACTTAAAAAAATATAATAATTGGGCACAGGTGTTTTCAGTGGATTAGAGCAGAAAGGCCTGCAGGCAAGAAGGCAATCTATGAGGATTTGCAATAAGCATTGTAGTTTAAATGGAAGAAAGCACCATGGACATAGAGTCTCCAGAATTTTCAATTATATAAGATGGCCCACAATGAAAAAGTGTAAATGATAAAATTTTGTGTTTGGGTAAATGAGCAAATAGAGGCATCTTGGAAGGAAAGATAGTGGTTAGAAGGAGGTAGCTCTGAGGGAGAAAGTGCGGAGTTTTCTTTGGGCATGTCAGCCTGTGGCTGCAGTGGAGGCTTCCATGAGGCAATGTGTCGCACTCTGCTGAAATCACAGGTCTAGAGCTTGGGAAAGAGGACATGGGGACTGGACACATGGGTGAGGGAGTCATTCCCACAGATGAGACTGCTGAAGACCATGAGCATCGGCCACAAAGCTGAGGGGTAGAGTAGGGAGGGAAAGATGCATACTGAGAGAGTAAACCTTGAGAAATGTGTTTAAATGAGGGTGGGGTGAAAGCAAGTGGAGCTAAACAGCAAAGAAAAAAAAAAAAAGCCAAAATTGCATGGGAAAAAAATCAAGTGATTCTATCGTGGAGGCCAGGGAAACAAAGTGTAGAGAGAACAAGACTGAAAAGAGCTAGGTAAATCACTATGGCATTAGAGATTAGGAGTCCATGGGTACGTTAGTAAGAGAAGTTTTACAGATAAATGCGGTAGAAGACAGATCACAAAAAGGCAATAGAAAGAGTGGGTGGTGTGGTGCTAGGAATATTGAGTGTAGATACCTTTCAAGTGATTTGATCATGGAGAAAATTGACTGACAGCTTGAAAAAACAGGATTGTATGAATCCATTTATTGGACGAAGCTATCTGAGCAGGTAGGAAGACAATACATAAGAAATTCATAGAATTAGAAGATATGAGAAAAAGTATAATTGAACAACAAAGTTCTTAAAGAGTGAGAGATTCAGAGTACAGGCAAATGAACTATATATCACCACCATTTTTGTTTCAGAGATAAAGTAAATATGAAGAGGTGTGTGTGTCTATATGTAAACAATTTTTTTTTTCTTTTTCAGTTGATGGCATAAGGTGCTGTTGAGATTGTTGGCATCCAGATAAGGTTGAGAATTTTTGAGCAAAGTTTTTAAAGGTGATATAAGAAGTATCTGTTTAGGACTACACTGAAGATACATGTTTGTTCTTGACTTTGATCATTATTATTTTTCTACTTCACTAGTATTACATCCTTCTGAGTATGCCACAACATAGAAATAATCAAGTTAATTTTTTACCGAATCCCATTAGTGAAAAAAAAAGATTATGTATATTTACTGATAAAACTCTTGATTTTTTCCCTTTTGGTAATTTTGGTCAGACTTCAAAAATATTTTTCTCTTCAGTTTGACTTGTGTATATATTCTTCCTGTGTTTAATTCTTAGAATGGATGAAGTCACTGTTAACAACATTAAAACAATTAGCCATACAATATATTATGATTATCCATTTAAATATGTGGTCTATGTGTATGTATATCCATATACTACATAACGTACATATGTAACCATATAACACAATTATCAATTTACTTCATATAGTATATGTATTATTTATCAGGTATTCATAAAAATGCTATTATCAATAGATTTGTTAGATCTGAGAGATTTTACTGAGAAAGATAAAAGTTGGACATCTGAAATTATGACACATACACACACAAAAAATCTTAAAATTTAATGAGAAGATATATTCAATCAGACCTAACGATAGTTTTCTTTCTGTACTTTTGAGTTGCAAATGCTTTGATACTCTTATGCTTTCCAAATACAACATTTAAACTTAATTACTGATTGAACCATAATTTAAAGAATCATCAAAAATTATTTTTGTTAATGTTTACAAGTATCCAGTTCTTTTCAACTTCTTAACTTCCAGTAATCTACATTCTCCAGTCTTTCTTGTAACTAAATGGAACAATGCGTGTTAAGTTTTGGCCCATGTAACATGGGGAAAGTGACATTCTCCTCCATTTCCATGCACAGCTATGAAACATTGCATGTAATCATCCACGCTTGCTCTCTAATTGGGTGGACTGAAAACAAAGGACACTGCGATGTTGGAGATGGAAGGACAGAGGGATACCAAATCTCTGACACACTATTTGGGGAAAAGCCTCTGAAAAGACACTGGATGAAGATTTTCAGCTTTGGATTTTTTGCCAACAAGAAGTAGACATTTGGCATGCTAATGCCTTTATTATATTTTTAAATGGTATAAAGTACTCAAATATGAAAAGATTCCTTTAAATAAATTGTATACAGTGCAGACACATGATAAAATTTAAATGCAAACCAATAATAATAAGGCCAAAGAAGTTTGCTATAATCTAAAAGTGCAATGAGCAATCACAGCTGGCAACATCCATGCAAAGACCAGTCACAGCTTTACGTGTTCCCTGCATTATTCAAGACATTTTCAGGATTGTTTTAAATAATTTTATTTCCCAGTGATTAGTTAGAAAATTGATCAAAGATAACACAACCACAATTTCCATTTTTAATCCTGTGATTTTCCTGAATTTTTCTTTCGATGGCACAAAAATACCGTTTCTATACTCAACCCTATACCTTTGAATGTGGTCCACTGCCACATTCTGACACTTGAGTAAGAGAAAAAAAATTACTCAGCCGATTATAGGAGACAATTTCCTCCATTCCAGTTACAGGTCATATGGAGTTTTAATGAAAACAGCTGAGAAATATGCAAATTTATCTTGATATCTTCTTATTGTTGACTGACTCTCATCTAGAGAAGAAAAATATCCTTTACTTTGTAAACTCTCTCCAATGAGATAGATCCCTAGTTGAAGATTTTACTTTAACTTAAAAATAATCCTCATCATTTTTTTTAAGATAGCATATTTCTTTTCTCTATTTTATAGGATTTTTCTAAGACTATTTCTGTGAACTCTTTTCAAGTCTTCAAATATCTTTGAATCCATGAGTTAAAACTAATTCATAGTTTAAATTGACAATTCTGAAATTAAACACTCCCTAAATGTGGTAACACTTTGCAGTGAGGTAAGGGGGGGAAGATATGCTGGGGGTGAAGGAGAGAGAAACTGTTAGAATACTAACCACAGGTAGCTAACTTGGACACATATCATACAATAACAACTTCAGTATCGATTGAAAATGCACAAATCTTCAAATAACATTAAGAAATGTTTCAGGTATGCCATCAGACTTTGCAAAGAACACTGATGCAGAATCTGCCCACACGACAAGGTCAGTACAAAGTCTTACTGTAATCAATGTTGCTATTTGCAGCTTTGCTTGATTGGAACTTGATGATGAGATAGCAATTTCTCATCATTTATACATTACATATCAAAAATTGACACATTTTCCGCATAGCTAGCTTTAAAAAAAAAAAAGTCCCATTGCGTTTTAAATACTAAAACCAAAGAGACAAACCAAGGACATGCTGGTCTCCTTAATCAATCAGAGAGTTGCTGTTAACCATTATGAATACCAATGTTAATGTCCAAATACTTTGTTTCTTAGGCTCCATCATAACCCCCCCCCTTTTTTTTTGTCCTGAAACCTGGTTAGATTTTGTGCTGGAAAGATAGCAAGAGCAAGATAGGAATAGAGATAAAATTCTAATCATAATTAACAAAGGAATTTAATGGCATTCAGTCTAGAAGATGAAACTTAATTTTAAAAAAACTCTGTCATGATTAAGAGAGTTGATGACTTTAATTTCACCAGCCTATAAAGTCAGAGAATTACAGAGTTGAATAGAAATTCAGAGTATTCAGTCTCCTAGTTAGTTATTAAATATCTCTGTAATGTTTCAACAAGTGGTCAGAGATACTCCTTCAATACCTAAAGGTCTCCTCCACAGGGAGAATACCTCTGACTGCTATCAGAGGCAATCTATTTTATTGGGGAACAACTGCATTTATTAAAAAATTCTTTCTGTTGTTAAACCTAAATTTTGCATTACTTTTTTTACCATGTAATGATTTATAGTCTGACTTCAGGAACAATTGAGGAGAACCTAATTTATCCTTTAGGAATAATTGAGGAGAACAATCATTAGTATACCTGCAGATAGCTGTACGGTATATTGAAGCCTTCCATTTTCCAGGTTAAATTGCCCCTTTGTTTGAACCTATTTCTCTTATAAGATGGCCCCTATTATCTCATGACATCAGCAATACTCTTGTGTATGATCTCCTGCTTGCAAAGCACTTTTCAAATGGAAGTTTCTAGAATTTGATGCAACACTCCAAGTGTGGTTTGACCCGGGCAATGCTTTATTTAGTGCTTCTCTGGACAATGCTGCATTGTACACTGTCTTCCTTGGAAGATAAGTTAAATGGAGGAACATTGAGTTTCCAATCATCTTAAATCCATACTACTAAGCTATGTATTAGATCTTTATTCTAATAGTTACTGGTTAAATTGTTGACTTTGAATGCAAAATATTATATCTATTAAATTCCGATTTCAGAGATTTAGCCAATTGTACCAAACCGTTGAATCTTTGTGTCCATCTTTGACAATTCATAAAAGGGTTAGCAAACTTTGCCTTGTGGGCCAAATTCAGTTCACTGCTTATTCTGAAGTTGAAGTCTCATTGTATCCCCACCAGGCACATTTGTTTATTCATTGTCTATGGTTGCGTTTGTGTTAGAAAAGCTGAGTTAAGTACTTATGGCAAAGACTGCATGATCCACAAAACAGAACATATTTCCTATCTTGTCATTTATAGAAAAAGTTTCCCCAGCTGAATTAGTACATCAGCTATCTCCCCATTTCCTGCAAATTTAGTGATGATTCATCTATGTCCTCATGAATACTGTAGATTACAAAATTGGACTGAGTAAGATCATTAGAGGCAAGAATTAAATTGAACATTCACAAATAATTGTTTTTGGCCAGGCGCAGTGGCTCACACTTGTAATCCTAGCACTCTAGGAGGCCGAGGTGGGTGGATCGCTCAAAGTCAGGAGTTCGAGACCAGCCTGAGCAAGAGTGAGACCCCATCTCTACTAAAAAATAGAAATAAATGATATGGACAGCTAAAAATATACATATAGAAAAAATTAGCCGGGCATGGTGGCACATGCCTGTTGTCCCAGCTATTTGGGAGGCTGAGGCAGGAGGATCGCTTGAGCCCAGGAGTTTGAGGTTGCTGTGAGCTAGGCTGATGCCATGGCACTCTAGCCCGGGCAACACAGTGAGACT
>CAUYSK010032469.1:0-10008 GCA_963575035.1 Avahi laniger | reverse complement strand
AAAAAAATCAAACATAAAGTATAAAAAGTTCCTATATACTGCTTTCCCCCTCCCGTCATTGTTCCTCTTAACATCTTCCATTGGTGAGGTGCATTTGTTTTAACTGAAGAACCAATACTAATACATCATTATTGACTAAGTTCTATGGTTTACATTAGGGTTCCAGTCTTTTTGTTGTACAGTTCTGTGCATAATGTCATGTGTCCACCATTACAGTTCCCTACAGAATAATATGATACTATATTGCCTTAAAAAATCCCCCATGTTCTACCTACTCATCCCTTCCCCTTGTCTCCAATCCCATATCGTTTTTACTTTCCATATAGTTGTGTCTTTTCCAGACTGTCATATAATTGGACTCATAAAGATTTTCAGAACTCGCTTGTTTCACTTAGCAGTATTTATTTAACATGTCTCTTTGTGGATGAATTGCTTCTTTCTTTTTACTGTGAGATAATTTTCTATTATATGGATATAGCATAGTTTATTCCTGATGGAAGAACACTCCGATTATTTTCAATTTTTGGCAATTATGATAAAAATGGTTTATAAACATTTGTGTGCATGTTTTTGTGCAGACTTAGGTTTGTAATTCATTTGCATAAATACACATAACAGTGGATTGCTGTCTCATGCCTAAATCATGTTTAGTTTTGTCTTTCAGACCGGCTGTTGCATTTTTCAGTCCCACCGCCAGCGAGGAGGATTCCTGTTGCTCCATATCCTCACCAGTATTTGTGTTGTCGTTTTGCTGGATTTTAGCCATTCTAATAGGTGTGTAGTGGTAGCTCACTGTTGTTTTAGTTTGCAATTCCCTAATGACACATAATATTGAACATTTTTCATATACTTATTTGCATTGATATATTTTCTTAATTAAGCATCTGTTCAAATTGTTGCCCACTTTAAAATTGGTTTGATTAAGTTGTTTGTCTTCCAATGTTGAGTTTTAAGATTTTTTTTGTTCTATTTTGTTAGAAGTCCTTTATCTGATATATACTTTGCAGATATTTTCTCCCAGTCTATACCTTCTTTTTTCATTCTTTTAACAGTGTTTTCTCACAGCAGAAGTTTTTCGTTTTAGTAAAGTTCAGCTTATCAATTTTTTCTTTTATGGATCATGCTCTTGATGTTGTATCTAACAAATCATTGACAAACACATATAGTTTCTTCTGTGTTCTCTTCTAGAAGTTTCAAAGTTTTTTATTTTACATATGGGTAATTTTAAGTTAATTAACTTAATTTTTTAGTGAATTTTTGTGAAAAGCATAAGATTAGTGCCTAGATTTTTTTTAAACACATAGATGTCCAGTTGTTAATACAATTTCTTAAAATGTCTCCAGTTATTAATAATTCTTTCCTCGTTTGTCAAAGAGCAGTTGACCGTATTTGTGTGGGTTCATGTCTAAGCTAACTATTCCGTTCCATTGATCTATTTGCCTATCATTTCACCAATATCATACTGCCTTGATTACTGTAATTTTCTAGTATGGCTTGAAGTTGGATTATGTTAGTCCTCTGACTTTGTTCTTCTTTAATATTGGGTTGGCTAGTCTTGATATTTTTTCTTTTGAAAGAAACTTTAGAATAAGTGTGTTGGTATCACAAAGTAAGTTTCTGAGATTTTATTTGAGATTACACTAAATCTATAGATCAAGTTGAGAAGAACTGACATCTTAAAAATATCATGTTTTCCTATCCAAGAACATGGATATTTCTCTATTTATTTAGATATTCTTTGATTTCTTTCACTAGAATTTTATCTTTTTCCTCATATAGATCTTATATATATTTTGTCATATTTATAACTATTTCACTTTTTATGGTACTAATGTAAAGGATGTTATGTTTTTTATTTCAAATTCCAATTGCTCATTGCTAGTATATATATAGTAAAGCAATTGATTTTTGTATATTAACCTCATATCCTGAAGCATCACAATGATCATGACTTAGTTTCAGGAGTCATTTTGTTAATTCCTTGTGATTTTCGAATTAGACGGTCATGTCACCTGTTAAAAAAGATATTTTTATTTCTTCGTCCCAATGTATATTCCTTGTATTTTCTTTTCTTGATTTGTTACATTAGCAGTGACTTCCAGTACATTGATGAATAGAAGTGATGAGAGAAGATCCCCTTGCCTGGCTCCTGATTTCAGGAGGAAAGCTTCTAGTTTGTCACCACTAAGCATGATGTCAACTGTAGTTTTTTTGTAGACATTCTTTATTATGTTAAGGAAGTCCCCTTCTATTCTTGGTATGCTGAGATCAGTTATTTTGAATAGATGTTGAATTTTGTCAGAGGCTTTTTCTTCATCTTCTGAATGATCCCATAATTTTTCTTCTTTAGCTGATTGATGCTATTGATTACATAAATTGATTTTTGAATATAGAACCAGTCTTTCATTCTTGCAATAAATTCACATTGGTTATGATGTATACTTATTTTTATACACTTTTGGATTCAATTTCCTACCGTTTTTTAAAAATAATTTTTGCATTTTTATTAATTAGAGCTATTGATCTGTAGTTTTTCTTTCTTGTACTGTGTTTGCTTTTGGAATTACAGTAATGCTGACTTCATAGAATGAATTACAAAGTGTTCCGTCTGCTTCTGTTTGTTACAAAGAGATTTTAAAGAGATTGTAAAGAATTGATATACTGTAATTTCCTTCTTAAATGTCTGGTGAATTCACCAGTGAAATTATCTGGGTCTGGTGCTTAATATTTTTAAAGGTTATTGATTATTGATTATAGATAAAATTATAGGTAAGTAGAAAGATACATAGATAGATAATTTAATTCTCCTTATGTAAGTTTTGGTAGATTGTGGCTGTGAAAGAATTGGCCTATTTCACTTAAGTTATCAAATTTGTGAGCAGAGAGTTGGTTATAATATTTTTTATTTTCCTTTTAATATTCATGGGATTGCTAGTGATAGCCCCTCTTTCATTTCCTAAACTAGTAACTTGTGTCTTTACCTGTTTTTCTTAGTCTGTCTAGAAGTGTATTTATTTTATTGATCTTTTCAAAGAATCGATTTTTGCTTTCTTTGATTTTATCTATGATTTTCCTGCTTTCGATTTCATTGGTATCTACTCTGATTTTATTATCTTCTGCTTACTTTGGATTTAAGGTCTTCTTTTTCTAGTTCCTTAAGGAGAATAATAAAATTATTGACTTTAGATGTTTCTTTTTTCCAATATTGCATTCAGTGCTATAATTTTCTTTAAAAGCACTGCTTTTGCTTCGTCTAGCAAATTTTGGTAGGTTGTATTTTCATTTTCATTTACTTGAAAATCAAAATATATTTTAATTTCTCTTGAGATTTCTTTGACTCCAGTTTTATTTAAAAGTATGTTGTTTAATATTCCAATATTTGGAGATTTTTCAGCTGTCTTGCCATTATTGATTTCTATTTTAATTCCATGGTGGTCTGATATCATATTTTGTATGATGCCTATTTTTTTAGATTTGCTAAAATGTGTTTATGGCTCAGAGTGTGGTCTAGCTTTGTAAATGTTTGTGTGGAAATGTAATTGTTTTTGAACACTGCAAAGCAAAAAGAGTGTCTAAAAACATCTTAAGCTCTGTCACTATAACTGTCACAACACTGTGTCCCCATGAATGCAGGTGACCCTGTTGAATAAAAATGGATAAGTTTAAAACTAATGGGTTTGCAAACTTGATAAATCATTGTAAATTAAATAATCAACAGAATATAGAGAATTAATATACCATATGCATATGTTTCTTGCAATTACCAGGCATGGCCAGCTTTGATTGATGTATAGTGACTGAAAAAAATTATAGAAAGTTTTCAAAAGAACACACATCAAAATTATCTTATTTGAATGTAAAAATATCTAGAATATGCTTATATAACACATGAAAAATCATTGTTTGAAGGCTGCTGATGGTGCTATACTTTGACATTTTAGGCTGACAGCTCAGCTTGCAACAGTTAGACAAACAAGAGCCTTTGGGCTATTGAATTTGCACCCTGGAAAATCTTCAGGTTATATGTGGGGCAAGGATAACAGCTACCAGACGAATAAATCATCAACATGATTGTGTGAGGTAAAGTAAGTAAGTTCCCCAAGGTCTCCCATATCAAATGTAAGTTGGAATGATGAGATGGTTTATAAAGTAGGTGAGAATATGATTATGATTTTTTTAAATTAAAGTAATTCAGGCCTCACTTGCCAAATATCCAAGCCAGGAGCTTTTCCCCTCTGTTTTTTTTCTAGTGGTTTTATGGTTTCAGATCTTACTTTTAACTAATTGCCCTTCTCAGCTATGATCTGGAAGTACATCTTGCCTACATAGGGACCTAATAGGAGACTTGCATGTCCATGCCTCAGAAGGCAGGTCCACTGGATTCAGTATTGTCAGCCTTACTGATGTTGGTCCTGGAACCAATCCAGTCTGCTTAGTGACCAGACTGGATCCATGCCTGCCTGAACCCTTGGTAATAGGCCCACCAATCTCAGACCCCGCTGTGGACCTAACAGTACTGACATTACCTACTTCCATCCCCACAGTCCTGGGGGCTGCCACATCAGCCCAGAGACCTGACAGGAAAACATCTTTATCTATCAAAAACAATCTGCAAGGACTGGAAGAAGTGTTTGCTTCTTCAAATGTACAGGTACAAACACAAAACTACAGAGGTCCTGAAAAATCAGACATGACATCACAAATGATCAATAAAGCCAGTAACAAACCCACCAAGATGGAAATACATTAATTTCCTAGCAAATAATTTAAAATAATCATCTTAAAGAAGCTTAATGGGATACAAGAGAACACAGATAAACAACTCAATTTTTAGGAAAAATGTGTGACCAGAATTAGAAGGTTTACTAACAAATATAAGAAAAACATAAAAGAACCAAATAGAAATTTTACAGCTGAAGAATAAAAATGACAGAACTGACAAATTCAATAGACAATTTCAAGAGTGGATTTGATCATACAGAAGAAACAACCATCAAATTTGAAGACAGGTCATTTGAAATTAGCCAGTTAGATGATCAAACAATAACAATAATACCAAAAAGATTGATGAATACTGGACCTAAAATTAGTATGGAATTACAAAGGACCCCAAGGAGCCAAAGCAATCTTGAGCAAAAAGAGCAACGCTGGCAGCATCACACTTATTAATTTCAAACTATATTATGAGGCTATAGCAATCAAAACAGTATGGCATAAAAATAGACACACAGGCCAGTAAAACAGAATAGAGAGCCCAGAAATATGTTCATTCATATGCAATCAACTAATCTGTGAGAAGGACTATGAAATACACAAAGGAAAAAGGATAGTCACATCAATAAATGGTGTTGGGGCCAGGCATAATGGTGCACACCTGCAGTCCTAGCTATTCAGGAGCTGAGGTAGGAGGACCAACTCAGCCCAGGAGTTCAAGGTCTCAATGTGCTATTATCACATCACTGCACTCCAGCAAAGCAAGACTTTTTCTCTAACAATAAATAAATAAATAAATAGTTTGGAAAAACTAGATATCCATATACAAAAGAATAAAATTAGTCCTTTACACCACATACAATTAAATCAAAATGGATTAGAGGCTCAAACATAAGCCCTGAAATAGTAAAAGTCTTAGAAAAAAAAAGAAATAAGCTCCTTGATATTGATCTTGGCAATTTTTTTTGAATATGACATCAAAAACACATTAAAAAAATATTTCTACAGGGCAAAGGAAGCAATCAACAAAATGAAAAAGCAAACTCAGAACAGGAGAAAATATATGCAAACTGTATATCCAATAAGGGGTTAATATTCAAAATATATAAGGAACTCAAATAATTTGATGGCAAAAGTAAATAAATAAATAAACAAAATAACCTAGTTAAAAAATGGGCAGAAGACCTTAATAAATATTTCTCAAGAAAAGACATAAAAATGGCCAATAGGTATATGAAAAGGCATTCCAAATCACTAATCACCAGGGAAATGCAAAATCAAATTATCAGATATTATCTCAGACCTATTAGAATGGCTATCAAAAACACAATATAACGAATGTCGGTGAAGGTGAGGAGAAAAGGGAACCCTTGTACACTGTTGATGGGAATGTATATTGGTAAGCCATCAAGGAAAACAGTGTGAAGTTTCTTCAAAATATTCAAAATAAAACTATCTTATGATCCAGTTTTCGCACTTCTGGATATATACCCAAAAGAATTGACATCAGAATTGTGAAGAGGTATTTGCACACCCATGTTCATTGCAGCATTATCGTGTACTCGAAATTTGCTAAATGTCTATAAATCTTAAGTATTCTCACCTTTCACACACACGAAAATGGTAATTATGTGACTTGATGGATGTGTTAATTAGCTTGATTGTGTTAATCAATTTACAATGTATACATATATCAAATTATCACATTTTACAACTTAAATACACATTTTATGTCAATTATATCTCAATGCTAAAATTGCAAAATATCATTAGTATATAAAATATATACTACTATAAAATATTAAGTACAGCTATTTTCATTTTGATGTTTATATTTGATACATTTACCAATAATATTTTTATAATATTAGATATATTAGTAGCATTTTCATAAAACTGTTTAAGATTGAACATACGTAAACACTAATTTAGCAAAATCAGATTGTTTTTGAAAAATCTTTAATTTCCATTATATATTTTTATGAGATGTATTTTAAGCTCTTATAAAATTCTCATGTTTAATAAAATTTATCAATCTTCAATCTTCATTTATCAATGAAAATATTCAAAATTAGAAGTACTTTAATATAAGCAATACAGGCTGAATTAGTTCCTTTCAAATGCAAATTCTTTGTTAATATATGTTGAGACATTGCATTAAAAGGAAAAGAAATGTTCTCTATTCCATCAAAGGGAAATTTGGTATTAGATTATTTTGCTAAATAATACAATAAAATATCCTCAGCATAATTAACATTACAATATTCTTTCCAGAGGCTCTTCAAAATCTCAGGAAAACCAGATTTGTAAAGTCAGTTTTTAAGATAAATCGGTATTTCTTATTTAACTAAAATTCTTCAGTTATCAACACAGTCTGGGTGCACAGTTCTACCAAAAGGCATTTATTTTGATCCTTTAAATGGCTTACCATGCCTGATTTAATCCATACATTTCTTTGGTCATAAACATTTGTATTAAAATACAAACAACTGGAAGATTCACAAAAAGTACGATGGAAAATAGAAAACCAATTCATAGATAAGAAGGGTTCCACAATTTAAATATGCTATACACATTTAGTAAAAATTCTGTCATAGTAAATGACTGCAAAAAATCAACCGTAAAAATGATTTTTGTCATTTGCTTCAGACATGGCTATGTAAAATATTCATTAAATAAGGAAAAAAACAGTATCTTTGCAGGTTTATTGATATCTTCCCAAACCATCATAAAATGCAAAAGAAAAAAAACACCGATTTTAAATCAGAACTGCAAATGAAAAATATTTTAATAATAAAAACTGAATTATTATTTACCAATGAATTTTGTTGGGTTATTTCATTAACCTCTCCACTCACATGTGATAGACAGACTGCCTTTTAAAAACTGACATAACTATTTTGAATAGTATGGCAGAATTTAGGTTATTTAAAGAAAAAAAGATTAAATGATGTATTTCCTCAACTTCTATTGAGGATAACTAGTATTTTCATTAAAAAAACAAAAGTAACAAAGAAAGTGAAATTTCAAGTTATTTTCTGTCAAGTTCTCACAGACAAATAAAAGTTCCTTTTAGGTGGTGATTTGGCTTAGACACATAGGTGTGTCATTGTTATATGTCCATCAACAGTGAAACAAATGCAATGAAGAATTTTCTACTGGTATTTTAAAGTGAATATCCAAAATAGTCCTTCCTTTCTTGAATGAGACATAATTTTTCCATAAATCTACAAATAAAACAAATACAAATTTAAAAAAATATATATTATTTTTCTCGCCAGTTTCTTTCATCAAAACAGAAGACTGGTGAGGACTATTTCTTAGAAATACATTAAATTTAGAATACATATATATATAACTCACTACCACATTCAATACTATTACCTTGTTGTTCTTTAATTTCCACAATAACCATATACAATTAGATTATCATTTTTAAGGAATTATAACATTAAGACTGATGTATACACTGCTTCGAGTTGTGCTCTGCACAAAGACACTCTCTGAGTGGCCCATAGGAGCTGAAATTCAGCTTGTGCTCCTCATCAAGTTGTGAAAATAGAAATGGACCTTTTGCAACCAAAGGAAGGAAATGTTTTTTAATTTGTATGAGATTAGATATGGACTAATCATATTCCTGTATAATATCATTTATAGTTGTATAACAAAGAAGATTCAAGCCATATTTTGTATTTATCTTAAACTTGTATTTATATTGAAATTGAAAAAATATTATGTAAAATGTTTTATATGTTCATGTTGACTTTTGATCACACTGCAATTTTCAGCTCCTGCACTTGTAGAAAATATTGAAATTGGGTGAGCATATAACTAGTATTTTACTAGCTTTAAAAGATCAACATCCTCTGGACCCACTGGGAAAGAATCACTTCCTGGAGCTTCTCAAGTATGTGTCTACTGATTTGAGCACCTCCCCTCTAACCAATACCTCATAGCCTTTTCCAGGATCTGGATACTAAAGGGTTAATTCATGGCTCAATAGGGAGCCTGTAGGATCCTGCTAGAGCTTAGGGTGGTGTATATTCTGTTTATGTTATTCCGAATGACATCCTGGTTTGGTTAAGAGGTTAGAAAAAATACAAAAATATGGAGCAAATGATATGATAGTTTCTATAAAGGTCCTAACCTTAATTAGTGAACATTAGCAGTCTTTATATTTTCTTCCAAGTGTTTCTTTTATCTGTTTTATTGATTTATTAATTAATTAACTATTTAACTGACAAATAACTATTGTATATATTTATGGTGTACATTGTGTTTTTATATATGTATATACATTCTGGAATAATTAAGTCAAGGTAATTAACATATCTATTGCCTCACATATTTATAATTTTGTGGAATAAAAACATTTAAAATCCACTGTTTTAGCAATTTTGAAGTATACAATATATTATTATTAACTACAGTCACTATGCTATATAGTAGATCTCCAGTACTTAATCTTCCTAGCTTTAACTTTACACCCTTTCAGCAACATCCCCTTCACATCCTGGTAAGTACCATTCTACTGTCTATGAGTTTACCTATTTTAGATTCCACATAAAATGAGATCATGCAATATTTTTCTTGCTGTAACTGGCTTATTTCACTTAGCATTATGTCTTCGAGTTTCATCCATGTCACAAATGACATGATTTCTTCTTTTAAAGGTTGAATAGTATTTTAATGTGTATGTATATCACATTTCTTTTATCCTTTCTTCTGTTAATGGGCACTTAGATTGATTCTATATGTCGTCTATTGTAAATAATGCCAAAATGAACATGAGAGTACAGATATCTGAGATGATTTGATTTCCTTTGTTTATATACTCAGAAGTAGGCATTGTAATTCATATGACAGTTCTATTTTTAATTGATTGAGAAACCTCCATAATGTTTCCCATAATGGTTCCTAACATTGTACAGGGGTGCCCTTTTCTCCAAATGTTCACTAACACTTTTTATCTTTTGCCTTTTTTTTTTTTTTTTGAGACAGGGTCTCACTCTGTTGACTGAACTAAAGTGCAGTGGCATCATCATAGCTCACTGCAACCTCAAACTCCTGGGCTCAAGGATCCTTCTGTCTCAGCCTCCCAAAGTGCTAGGATTACAGGCATGAGCCACCATGCCAGCCTCTTTTGTCTTTTGTGTTTTTGATAATAGTCTTTCTAACAGGTGTGAGGTGATACAGGATTGTGGTTTTAATTTGGTTTTCCAGGTGGTTAGTGATGTTGAGCATTTTTCCATATACCTGTTGACCATTTGTATGTCTTCTTTTTTTTTTTTTTTT